>SNQJ01S0075754.1:18971-33762 GCA_010110895.2 Picea sitchensis
AATGGGGAGGTGTGATCCAGGGGATCAAATTTTGCTCAAAATTCAAAGTGCTCGGAATCGCTTCAAATCGAATGGGTGAGTAGGCCTCATTGTCATGAATCCAACACAACTTGTTTGGGTTCAAACAAACATCGGATGAGTGAGATATCGCGTTCTGTTCAAATCGTCAAACAGGCAAAAAAAATGTGCTGATTGTACAGTTCGTACGGATAATGACATGGCAGGGTCGTACGATTATGTGGCAGAGCCATACGCTGATGTGGTAGAGTTGAGTTGGCAGACAGTTGGCAGTTGGATGGTCGAATCATTTCTTGACACGTAGCATTTGTGGTGAATGGATTGGTGACATGTGGCCTAAGTAAGGGCCACCATGTGTCACCTAGGCTATGGTTAAAACTTGTGTAGTCGGCAGGACTCGACCCCGTGACCTCTGGGCAGGGGAAGATATTTGGGAAGGACCACCCAACTGGCATGCCCACTGTTGGTTCTTTTTATATAAACGGTTTCATATATATTTAAGTTTGAATTATTTGTTGGTTGGGCGCGGTCTGGGCTGAGGCTAAGCCCCAACCCCCGGTCACATATTGTTTACCATATAACCACCACTCGCACACATTTTTGCAAATGAATTCGGAGACCGTGCACTTGACACTTGGCACATTACCATGGTTTTAAACCTTGGCCCTTTCTATTGTGCGGGTGCGGTCGTATGGTAAGCCACATGCCCAATGGTTTGGCGGTTAGGGGCTAGGCGCACCCTAACCATCCTACAGTTCACACGGTTTTTGGTTATGCACCCGGTGCTAGGTTTTAGAACAGAATTGAGCGCATGAGCTAGGTTGGACACACAAAGGTGCAATTTGTCGATCCAGAGACAACAAGTTTGAAGGGGAACTTCCAAGAAGCCTATTTTCTTCAATTTTTGGCCAAATCAGGTGCCGAAAAAGCCCAGCTAGGGGTTTTTGGACGTTCTGAAGCCATTGGAGCCATATATTTGGAATTTTGAGCATTGTAAAGCACATATTTTATCACTTTGAGAAAATAATATAAAAGATCCATTGGAAGCTGGACCAGGAGATGTAGCCCAAGAGAGGGGTGAACTCCTTTATCATTTGTTGTGTTATGTGTTTACTGTTCACTGTATTTTGTTGGTTATTATTGCATCTTGAATGTGTAATTTCTATAAAATTTGTGTTTGCAAAATTGATCCATTTGCATAATAACACTTGAATTAAAACTTGCAAATATTTTCAAGAATACAAGCCTTTATCATTTTTAGATCATAGGTGTAGGTTAGAATACTTGTTACACAATATTTTGGTCACCTCAGTGATCACCTGACAACATGTGTTCATGTTCCCTAAAATATTGAAAGAGACTTTCTCCATGGGAAAAGTGATTTTCTTTCCTCTGCCAAAAACCATATGAAGAAAGGTCGCCGCACCCTGCTATATGCATGGGGTGCAATGATGCTTGATCGTCGCACTCTACACTATACTTGGGCTGCGACGTCTTCATATGCTTCTTGTACATAGGGTGCGATAATGCTTAAAGAATGGGAAAACTCAAATTTCATGAATGTTCTAGAAGGGAATATTCTATAAGATGAGGTGGCCTTCGATCGGTTTGGATCTTACTTGCTTCTTTGATTTGGTGGGATCATCCTAATCTCCTCATCAATCTCTCTTTCACACTATATAATGAGGGATCTCTCATGGAAAAGGATAAGGTTGAATAGGATAAGATTTGTATAGAGAGTTCTACTTTAGATTATGCTTGAGAGATTTGCTTTAGTTCTTCAAGACAGATTATGGATCTTCCTCATTCAAGGCATTGGAGCAAAGGTGTGTGTGTTGGACAAAAGAGCCATAGAAAGGGGACCTTGCAACATCAAGGCATGGGTTGTATTCTCCACTTTCTATTCACTTAATACAGTGATGCATTTCTTCCCTATATAAGCATCTTGTCTTCTATTGTATAATTCCTTGATCATATACATAGACTTCATTAGAATAGATGTATCTTTGTTTCCCCTCTTTGTTGGTTTTTGATTCTTAGACAGGCTTACTATTCTGCAAACTCAAGGAAATGAGCTACAAAGATGACACTAACAAGGACAAGCGTCGTTTAAAAGGTACGTCACTTGTAACTCATTAAACTAGTTTATATGATGATGAAGTTTAAGGCGAAGTGTGCATTTTGTTCTATTTTGTTCTAGTTTCCAGTGGTATCTAGGGAGATCTGTTTGTGTCCACACTTATTGATTAATTCGATAAAAAAGTTGGCGAGCCTATTAGACTGACGGTTCAAATTCTTTAGAGGGATTTAGAATTCATTCGTATTATTTAGAGTCATTTAGACTTCCCGTAAACCCGTTATTGAATATTAAAGAAGATCAAATTTTGCTTTGACTAAATTCATTGGGAGAAATTGTTACTGAAGATCATACTCATATACCTACTGGACCTCACATAGATTTTGGTGTGGATGATCCACCCTTTCAGAGTGAGTCATTGGGAATCCCAGTTCACACTGCTAGAATTTTTAATCCTAGCTCTGTCCCTGTCCATTGTGTTTGGAGAACTTCTTCAGGACACGATATTTTTGACACACTAGGAATGAGTTGTAATCAACCTATGGAATCCCAAATTCCTGAGACATTTGTTACCTATACGATACCTTTAGATCATTTTACTGGCACGACCAGTAATGTCATCACAGTTTTAGATCAATTGTTGGTTAGTTCTCACTCAATTCTCCCTCTCCATATTTCCCACTCTACCATGGTCCCACAAGCTACGACTGTTTCTACTGGAAATGTGGTTATCTCTCAAGATCCTATTGGAACACCACTTCCTCTTAGATCAAATTCGTCACTTCCCCCTTGGTATAACGCTTTGAATACTTCCATTTCTATTCCTTCCCAGAATCCATCCAGAGGGTGTAGACTTTTTATTCCTCCTGGGTATAATGCTCCTATTAATTTTGTTCCTACACCTACCTAGGTTCTCTCCGAGGGGGCTTACGCTCCTCCTCCACCTTTGTTTGGGGGATCTAATCATCCTAGCCTAGTGGATCCAATCCAGTTGGAGGCACCAATCATTCTGTCACTTCTGGTTTTCATATTCCTATTGGAGGCCAAACTCAAGTTGGGGGGAAACCCCAACTTGGAGGGGAAACCTCAAGTTGGATCCCATAACCTAGTTTATGGGAAAAGTATACTTGTGTTACAATCTCAACCTTAGAATATTCCTTTCCAAGGGAATCAACAACCGTTTGGGGGGAAACATCCTCAAGCTAATTCTTTTGTAGCCCCTAATTTTGGACAACCATATCCAGGTTCTATGAATCCTACTTGGGGTCAAAATCTTCAGTCTAATGTTCCTTTCCAAGGGAACATACCTAATCAACCAAACCATGTTGTATATTTGAATCAAAACCCTCCACAATTGAATCTGTTAGGACTGTCTAACTATTTACATACTGCTTATGGTCCTACTCATATACCTATGACACTACCTCCTCAAAACTACCAGTTTCTTTAAGTGAGCAGACAGTTGAATTTTCTTGCCACTTTGGATTTACCAGATTTATATAGGATTTTGAATGATCCTATTTTTCATTCTCCTTATTGGCTCGTCATACTGGCTAAATTACCATATGAAATTCCTAAGTTTGACGGTCGATTAGGAGAAGACACAAATAATCATGTCATGAATTTCCATATTTGGTGTTCGTCCAACTCATTGATGGATGACTCTATAAGATTACGAATTTTCCAACGAAATCTCACGGGTTCAGCAGCCAAATGGTATATTGAGTTATGACGAGTATTATTTAATGACTTCAACACCTTAGCCATGGATTTCTTAACGCATTACCAGTTGCCTATTCAATATGAGACATGAACTAAAATTTTGAGTTCATTTAAACAATCCTCTTCCACTCATATTTCTGATCATATCCATGAGTGGAGGATGAGAAGATGCTTATTCAAAGTTCCCCTTCCTGATCAACTGTTAGCTAAGTGGTTTACCAAATCACTCATTGGGCCTATTTCCTGTGATGTTTCCATGGGTGGTGTCATCACTGAATAACAGACGATTAGTCATTCTCAATATCTAGATCTCGTTTATTCACAAACGGGCACACTCTATGACTTCATCCCTGATGCTCCTCATCCATCCACAAATCCTACCCCGACACATCCAGTCACTTCTCATGATGTTGATGGTGTAATTAGAAATTTTCATGCTGAGACTCAGTGTACACAATCCAGTCATACCAATCCCAAGTATACTACTTCTAATGTACAAAATGCTCCTACTCCTACTCCTTCCCCCGATAAAACTTATAAAGTTAATTCTATTCAATCTACGCCTACTGGTAAAAATCAAAATAAAAAGAAAGGAAAGGGTAAGAACAAGGAGGACAAAAATAATAATCAACAATCTGAGAAACCCAAAACACAGTCTGTTGATGAAAAATATAAGCATAAACCTCATTATCCTTGCCTTATTTGTGGTGATGTTAATTATACGGAATATTGACCACGATGTGCTCAGGTTACTAAGTTCCTTCAATGGACCGGGAAACCTCCTACACCCGCCATTTTGTCACAACCTTTTCCTTCTTAGAAACATGCCCAATTGGTCATTCATGACCAACCTTCTCCTTGACTCCAAGAAGAACGAAGTTGCAGTCGCAACTCGAGTCAAAGATTATTCTCCTTCGAAAGAGAAATTTGATGATTTACCACCATCGTTGTTTCAACCTCCTCCCTCAAATTCACCTCCAAACATTTTTCTTCATCTCGAAAGACCGGGCCTAGATACAGTTCTTTATCCTCCTCCCAAGGGTGTTGTTCGAAAGTCTTCATCTAATCCTAATGCACGTGCTGCCCAAAACTACAGTATTGTAGAAGACCTTGCACAAGCACCCTCTGCGATGTTGTCTCTCAAAGTCCTTCAGTGTTGTCCTACGCAACGAAAGGCATTGTTAAAGGCTATTTGTGGAATTGATCCTACCAATACCAATTTGATAATGTTTGACTTGGAAGATCATATTCCAAGGCTCCCTCCTCAATTAGTGTTTCAGATCCAAGTTGTTGTGGAAAATAAGAATATTTGTCAAACCATTATTGATGAAGGAGCCTCGACTTGTGTTATGTACGTTACTTGTTGGAAAGCTATTGTGTCTCCTTCCCTTACCGAGTCACACAATAATATTAAGGCCTTCAATGGTATAGAGTTTAAACCTCACAATGTTCTTCCTTCGTTGTCTATTACATTAGAAGGTAAGGCAGTTAATGTCGAGGTTGAGGTATTTGATGCACCTCTTGATTACAACCTTCTACTTGGTTGTAGCTCGATTGATTCCATGTGGGTAGTTGTGTCTACCCTTTTTCGTGTGTTACGTTTCCCGCACCAAGGAAAGGTCATTATTGTTGAACAATTGGCCTTCTTTAATTCTGATTCACGTACTAGAAACATGCCTTTTATCTTGAAAACACATCCCGGTTATGAGAATGTCGAAGTAGGTATTTTAAAATATTTGACTTTGATGGGTACATTTGCTATTCCACCACCCGATATTCCTCCTCCTTTTTTTGCTTCGATTAACATGATATAAACCTTTGTTCGTGAAACCCCAGAGTCTTATGATCCATGGATAGTACCTAACTATGGTGATTATCTTCGTTACGGTGACTGAATTCCTTTAAGTTCATTCGAATCAGATTATCAAGCTATTCAATTAGCCACTCCTTCTCCTCCTTATCTCGATGATACATCTCATGATCCATTCCACGTGATATTTCCTACTGACGAGATGATCATGACAGTCATGTCTATGGAAGATACTCCATGGGAAGATGCACATCATTGTTCTATTCTATTCCTAGAACAAGAGACCATAGTGAGTTACCTATGGATTTCGACTCCGTCGACCGTTGTTATTTCTTTTGTTCCTTAGTCAACACACGATGTTTTGTATGAAGGGAAATTGAGTAATATTTCACCTACCATTCCTCTTAACATATAGATTAAACCTGGGGTCATGAAAAATGTTCATATCGGTGCCTCATGTTCTATTGATGAGTTCCACACTTATAAAGCCCCTTTCCAAGAATTTTGTGACGTTTTTTCCTGGAGTTATGAAGAATTGTCTGCTATTGATCCTGATATTGTTGTGCATGAGATTAAGACTTATTCAAACGCTAAACCTATTCAACAGCGACTTCTCCTAGTACGTCCACGTATAACTATTGCTATTAAACTTGAAGTTGAAAACCTTCTTAAATCCAACTTTGTCTATCCTCTGGCTTTGAACGATTGGGTATCCACTCTTGTTCCAGTAAACAAGAAACAAGGAACGATCCACGTTTGTGTTGATTATAAGGATATTAATAAATCTTGTCCCAAAGAAAATTATCCAACCCCTTTCGTCAACCAAATTTCCGACAACTGTGTCAGGAGTGAAATATTCTCCTTGATGGATGGTTTCTCCGGCTATAATCAAATCAATATTTTACCTGCGGATCAACATAAGACTTCTTTTATATGTCCTTGGGGAACCTTCGCCTACCGAAAACTGCCTTTTGGTCTAAACAATGTTGGTGTGACTTTTTAGCGTGCCATGTCTTATGATTTTCATGACATTAAGCACATTGTACAACCCTATATAGATGATCTACCAACGCATTGTATGCATCGTCAAGATCACCCGACACATTTACGGGCCATTTTCCTACGCTGTCGTTATTATCGCATATGCTTGAATCCACACAAAGGTGTTTTTTGTGTGGAATCCGGATGACTTCTTGGTTTTATTGTGTCTATACATGGGATTTGGGTAGACCCCTTGAAGGTTGAGGACATTCTCAATTTACCTCCTCCTTCCACACTATGCCAACTCCAAAGTTTGCAAGGGAAGACAAAATTTTTACGTCGATTCATTCCAAACTACGCTGAATTAACAAAAGGATTTACTTGGCTTCTCAAGAAAGGTTACGATTTTGTATGGGACAATACTGCAAACAACGCTTTTGAGGCTTTGAAAATCGCCTTAAACCATACGCCACTATTGTTTCCACCTGATTATATCCGATATTATTTCTTGTACTTAGCTTCTTCATATTTTACCATTGCTATGGATTTAGTCCAAGAGGATGATTGACACAATGAACATGTTATATATTATTTGAGTCGGATTCTCAAGACCATTGAAACAAAATATTTACATGTGGAGAAATTGGCCTTGGCAAATTTTCAAGCTATTCAACATTTTCGCCACTACATCTTATTGCACAGAACCACCGTCATTTCCGATTGCAACCCCATGCAACATATCTTTACTCAAAAATTTCTAGGGGAAAGTACTCTAAATGGATATTTATCCTCCAAGAGTTTTATTTGGAGTTTGAACATGCCAAGTCAAAGAAGTCTTTGGTTTTTTCCAAATTGATATGTGACCTTCCCTCTACTGAGACAAAAACTATGGTAGAGGATTCCTTACCTGATGAATCTCTCTTTCTAATCAGTTCTAATGACATATGGTATGGAGCTATTATCATCTATCTTTAGACCCAAATTTTCTGGCCTGATATTTCTAGTACATATCGTCGTCGTATATGGTATCAATCCTGCCAATACATTATCCTTTGTGATAATCTTTACTGTTGTGGTATTGATTCCATATTTCAACAATATCTCACCTACGATTAATCTGAGAAAGATTTGAATGCTTTTTAGTCTGGAGCATGTGGTGGTCATATGTCTAGGTATTTCACTGCCCAAAAGATCTTACGAGATGGTTATTTCTAGCCTTCATTATTTAAGGATTGCATTACTGCCGTCCAGAAATGCCACGCTTGTAAAACCTACAACAATAAAATCCGATCTCACCCTACTCCTCTTCACCCTGTAGTTTCAGTTGGTCTGTTCGCTAAATGGGGCATTAACTTCATGAAATGTAACCCTCACTCAGCCGGGGAGCATAGATACATTATTGTAGTTGTGGATTATTTCACTAAATGGGGAGAGGCAATGCCTACATTTGATAATACCAAGAAACTGCAGTGTTGTTCATATTCAATCATATCATTACTAGAATTGGTGTCCCTCAAGCCATTGTTACTGATCATGATAGTTATTTTTGTAATTTCATGAAGTATGAACTTACTGAGAAGTTGGGTCTTTTCTATGAAAACTCAACCCCTTATTATCCATAGGCCAATGGATAGGTTGAAGCAATTAAAAAAGTTCTCACTACTATGCTTCGACGGATGGTAGGAATTCATAAGTAAAATTGGCACACAATGTTGTTCTCAACATTATGGGCCTATCGGACATCCCTTAAGTCTGCCACAGGATTCACACCTTTCCAGTTAGTATATGGTATCGAAGAAATTTTTCCGATCGAATGTGAAATACCATATTTGAAGCTAGTTGTGGAACTTCTCCCTAACACCTCAGCTGAGGAGGAACGTCTTTTGTATTTGATGCAATTAGACTAAACCCGTCGTGATGCAACCTTAGTTATTGAAACTCAAAAAAAGGGTGTCAAAGCTCAATATGAAAACCACATGTTTTTTCTGAAGGTGATGTAGTTCTTCTTTACGAGCAAGATCATGATTTGCTAGGGGCTGGTAAATTTGAACCCATGTGGCGGGGTCCTTATATTGTGAAACACATGTTGGAGAAAGGGGCTTATGAGTTGGTATGTTATGATGGAATCTCTTTGAGTGAACCTAGAAATGATCTTTACTTGAAGAAGTACTATGCTTAAATCATCTTTACACGAGTGTTGTGTATTTTTATGTATCATACTCTTGTGTGCTTTTTCATTTTTGGCTTTTCCCTTCAACTGCTTACCTTGCATTGTCCTTGGTTTCCAGATGTTGGTGTCTTCACTACCCTACATTGGCTTCGCTGATGGCGCTAGTTGTAGTACTAAGAACTTAACATCTGCTGCTTGGGAAATCTATGCACCTATGGATGAATTGATCAGTCTACACAGTGTTTTCCTTGGTCGTGAAACTAAAAATATCATGGAATACGATGCAATTATCGAGTTGTTAACTGACGTTTTTTTACTTGGAATCTATCATCTTATTGTATGACTTGATTCACAGTTACTAGTCCTACAGTTGAGTAACTTTTATTCTATCCAGAGTCCTACTTTGTTAAGGGTATATTTATGAATTCTCCTCTTTGAATGTCATTTTGATTACATTGAATATCAACACATTCCTAGATGTCTAAATACATTAACAGATGCATTGGCTAATTATGTGTTAGACAGACATTTGAGACATTTATAAAATCCAATCACACTTTGTACATACAACAATTAAGACGGTAGAAGCCTTATATTTATATAACGATAAAAGTTTACAAAATGTGTTTTTGTACAAAGACCAAAATAAAAAATGTGAAACTCATAGCTTTGTGTACAAGAGCATCAAGGATTTTGTTCACCATAACACACAACTACTCGTGATACTCTATGGAGCAGTCAACCGATGGATGCGGATATGCCCACTGTGTGGCGTTGGTAATTCCTAGGGAGCTCATCCATTTTGGGATCTAGGACATGCATGGTCAAACCCTCCAAGTTATTCTCTATGAAATCTATATCTGTGGCAAATAATCCTGCTACAACACCTCTCTCTCCCTACCTCTGAATAGGGGATGAAACTGGAGGACGATAAGGTCCCATATTTGCATTATCGAAGAGCACTCGATTAGTCATCAGATAAATAACACAAAAAAACATTTTATATCATTAAAAATAATAAAAACATTATATAAAAAAAAATGTCTTCTTACCTATGTCCCCCCACCGGGAGCCTTCGCGAAGAGATAGGTTCGGATCTCCACGGAAATCTAGCCCAGTATATGCATAATATTCAACCATGACCAGTTGAGTCCTTAGCCACTGGAAGAAGACATCGTCACATCTGACAATGCGACCACATCCATGTTGAGCCATGAGATCTACCCACCTCTTCATCCTTGGATCCTGTGGAGCGAGTATACCCCACTCCATATGTAAGCGTAGGACAGGGACCCTTTCCAAGAAGAAGGATACCAAAATAGACCCATATCCAAATTATTTTAACCCACCACTTCTGCACTTGGTAAGTTGTTTCTTCATGCTTTTTAGGACCCCTTCGCACCAGTTGAAGACTCTGGGCTCCATACACTCCAATGCATACTGAAAGTGGATCTGTAGAGCCATGTGGGGAGCTTCACTCCCGTTCATGCGAGTAATAGTATAGAAGATAGTCCGTAAAGGAAAATATCAGACATCCCTAATAGATACCTTACCACTATGTTTCTCGGTTCCCGACACACAATGATGACTCATTTAGTAGTTCATGGGCTCTCCTCCGCCCCTGCTCCCTGTAAGTGTCACCCGTGAACCATGACGAGATAGTCTTGTCAGGAAATAGATATCTTCGATATCTATGGTGAGTGTGTGGGCACCCATGTGAAATTCCTGCTCATTCACATCCCACATGTGAACCAAGTACTCCAGTAGTCTCAACTAGGCCCTCATGCCCTAAATCTTGAAGAATTTTAGTAACCCACACTGCCGAAGGGAAATAACTGTTCCCAGGTCATTCTCAGTGAAGTAATATTCTTCTTAATTCTCTCATTCAGGGATGATTTTAGGGGCTAAATTTCGCTCGTGGGCTAATTTTCTATGGTTTTTCCAAAAACGAGATTCTCTATTTTAAAAATGATTCGCCCAAATTCTATAGGATAAAATAATTTTACCTTAAAAATCGCCAAAATTTTATAAAAACTATATAAAATCCTTAGAAATTTGAATATTTTTACAAAAATATCGCCAATCATTTATAGTTGGCATATGAAGGATTAGTNTTATAAAAACTATATAAAATCCTTAGAAATTTGAATATTTTTACAAAAATATCGCCAATCATTTATAGTTGGCATATGAAGGATTAGTAAGATTCGCCAATGTTTCTACATTTTAAAATAAATTTCCATCCTTAAAATCATCCTTGCGAGTCTCGTTCATGCCACTCCAACATCTTAAATGAGGAAGACTTTCCAAGGAAACATATGATGAGATTATAAACATAATTTTATTTCCTGGGGTTTTTTCCTTGTTGGGTTCATCTTTTAAAATTTTGGGTTGCGGTTGTCATGGGCCTGTTCATTCACACAATGCGACGTCATCACACCTTACCTATAGGGTCACCTGCGACGATCCTAGATCATCGCGGTTCCCGATATAGGGCACCTGCGACGACCTCAACGCATTGGTAACCCCTAAAAATCAACCCAAAACATAATTTTAACCAATGAAAATCAATTTTTAAACCATGCAAAGATGAAGGAGAAGGAGATTACCTCTTTTGCGGAGACGATTCGTAAAATTATCCGTTGTGCACTGCACAATCAACAGTTGAAAATCGAGGTGAAAAATGGCTTTGGATAAATGTTTGGGAAAAGTTACAAATGAAATGGTAAAATGTGGTTTGTTACTTATTTTATTGACTTTTATCACTTTTCATTTGCATATTATATTATTTTTTATGATTTATCCAAACCCTAAAGTCTTAATAACTTTACTAGTGATTGATTTCTGCAGATTGAAAAATTCTATAGGTGAGACGTTGGAACAAGGGTCCTCTTTTTTGGTTTGTTTTTATATATTTGTTGCATGTATAGATCCTTTTAGAGTTTTTCATCAAAAAATTCGAGCAAGTCTTAATTATTTCTCGTGTTCATGAAACCATGAGAATGCAATCAAGTAGTCTTTTGTTGTTTTTTCGCACTCGTAATGGTAACACGAAAAACGAAACCGATGGAGTATCCTTTAATCTCTTTTCAAGCTCCCTAAACATGAAAATATTGTCGAGTGACCTTGTTCTTTTCACACTCATAAAAGTATTTGAAGAAAAATCTGATGAGCGGTAGGTTATCACTTTTTCAGTCTCGTCAAATTAATTTACAAAAAATGACCTGATGGAGTTATCTTTAAGTGTTTTTCAGACTCTCTAAAATTGAAAAACCCCTGAGTTTTCTCTCTTTGGACTCATTAAAAAAACATCGAAAGACCCATATGGGATCGAACCACTCCTTTTTATGGTTCGTTAAGCATACTCCAAGGGACTCATTCAAAGGATGATCTTACATCAACAAGCATATGGTATCGTCCTCAAGCTTGCATAAAAATAAAGAGGTACTCACTAGAAATGGTCGGGGAAAATTGGGAAAAAAATGCATCTCTGTATTTGTGTTAGTGGCAGTAATAGTCTCTCTTGAACATGACACCCGACTTCATCATTGTATCCGGGTTGGGAAATACATTTGTCTCTCGTTTGACCATCCACAAGTTCATATGTTGGGTCCTCCTTGAGTTAAATATTCCAAGACCATTTTCATGTTGTTCATATATTCAAGATAATTCCAACCTAAATGAGCCTTCTATCGAGTCATCCATCTGCAGTTATAAATTTTCTACCATTTTGGCCTTCCTTGTGTCAGTTATGAATCACTTCATACTCTTATCTACCTAAAATCTGTTACAAATTTTGTGTCATTGATGGGGGATACATCAAGGCCCTCATGTGATGAGTATTTTCCTGTTGACTTCAACTCATTATTCGGGAACAAGACTTAAAAATCATTTAGTACCTTATATCCTGTGTGCCTCAATGGTAGGTTTCTTCACTTTCAATAGTGGGTTCACATCATTGACCCCTGATTGGAATATTCCATCGAGTTTTCAACTTCAACTCATTTATTCACATTCATTGGATTGTAATAAGGTACATTGGGAGTCATTGACATCAATGGTGATTTCCCTCACACTTGTTAATGGTTTCCATTAATGAAAGGTAATCAAGTGGTTTCTACCATGTTTGAGTTCGACACTTGTAATCACATGGATAGATTCGTACTTAAAGATGGCGGAAATGGAGACCTTGGATCTTTTGACTTTGGTCCAGGTTGTGATGGAGTATTCATGATTAGTATTGACACATAGATCCACTGTGTATCTCTCATGGCTATGTCCGAATTTGAATTGTTTTACAACATATATCCACAGTGTATTCCTGGTGGCTATGCTGAATCATGATGACATGGATCCACAATGTATGTTTAGTGGACATGAATCACTTGACACTTATCATTAGAGTCACTTGTAGTCTGAGCATGGGAATGCCTACCTTAGAGATGGTATGATATTATGTAGATGCTTATTTTTTTGCAGGTTCATGATCAATGCTCTCCTTGTTTTCGACACAGACATTCTACAAAGTATTTTAGCTGTCATGATTTCCAAGTTCATACATTGGGGGGAATTCTGTTACAAATTATTTTGGTCACCTTAGTGATCACTTGACAATATGTGTTCATGTTCCCTAAAAATATTAAAAGAGACTTTCTCCATGAGAAAAGTGATTTGCTTTCCTCTACCAAAAACCATATCAAGAAAGGTCATCACACCCTACTATATGCATGGGGTGCGACGATGCCTGATTGTCGCACTCTGCAATATACTTGGGCTATGACATCGTCGCATGCTACTTGTTCATAGGGTACGAAAATGCTTAAAGCATGGGAAAATTCAAATTTCACAAATGTTCTAGAAGGGAATATTCTAGAAGATGAAGTGGCCTCCGATCGGTTTTGATCTTTCTTGCTTCTTTGATTTGGTGGTATCATTCTAATCTCCTCATCAATCTCTCTTTCACACTATATAAGGAGGGATATCTCATGGAAAAGGCTAAGGTTGAATAGGCTAATATTTGTATGGAGAGTTCTACTTCAGATTATGCTTGAGAGATTTTCTTTAGTTCTTCAAGATAGATTGTGGATCTTCCTCATTCAAGGAATTGGAGCAAAGGTGTGTGTGTTGGAGAAAAGATCCATCGGTAGGGGACCTTGAAACATCAAGGCATGGGTTGTATTCTCCACTTTCTATTCACTTAATACAATAATGCATTTCTTCCCTATATAAGTATCTTGTCTTCTATTGTATAATTCCTTGATCATATACATAGACTTCATTAGAATACATGTATCTTTGTTTCCCCTCTTTTTTGGTTTGTGATTCTTAGACAGGCTTACTATTCTTCAAACTCAAGAAAAGGATCTACAAAGATGGAACTAGCAAGGACAAGCGTTGTTTAAAAGGTACATCACTTGTAACTCATTAAACTAGTTCATATGATGATGAAGTTTAAGGAAAAGTGTGCATTCTATTTTTTTTTTGTTCTAGTTTCCAGTGGGATCTACAGAGATTTGTTTGTGTCCGCACTTACCGATTAATATGATAACAATACTTATGAGTAAGAATACGAGGTTCAAAGAGGAAGAATGGAACGAGACGGAAGCCAATGCGGCTAGGGTCCAAACCCTAGCCGCCACCGATCTGATCTTCGTTTGCATGGCCCTGAGCGTCTTTCGCAGCTGCCGATCAAGGTTTCATAGATCTCTCTGCATACAGGACGCGATTCGGCGGTTCCAGCGCGCCCCTCTTGCGTGCACGCGATCTGGAGCAGTGGTAGCCGCTGGTGGTCGCCGCCCGGCCAAGATGGCTTCAAATCCGAGTGTCGAAACCGAAGAAGATCTCTTGGAAGCCTTTAAAGCTATAGTCCATTCGGCAGGACCTTCCAAGCCTGCTCTTTCGACTAAATTTGTTAAGAAGATGGAGGAAATCCCTTCTCTGGAGCTATCTCCAGAGGAGCCCTGCAACATCGCCCTCTCTCTGGCAGAAAAACGCCCTCATCGGAAAGTTCACC
>SNQJ01S0075754.1:33772-70708 GCA_010110895.2 Picea sitchensis
TATTTTGTATCATCTTGGCAAGCTATGTATTCCACAGGGTGAAAGAATCAACATAATAAGAGAATCCCATTCTTCTCTTATTGCTGGTCACTTTGGTGTAGGCAAGACAGTGGCTAATTTTCAAAGGTATTGCTATTGGCCTAAAATGAATGAAAGTGTTTCAAGATATGTTCGAGGATGTTCGTTATGTACCACAAGCAAACCTAGTAATCAAAAGTTGGGTTTGTATGCTCCACTTCCGGTTCCTTCGCGTCCTTGGGAAAGTATTTTTATGGACTTTGTAGGAGGTCTACCTATGTCTAAAAGAAATCATGATTATCTTTATGTTGTGGTTGATCGATTTAGCAAAATGTGTATTTTGATGCCTTGTAAGAAGAAGGTTACAACTGAGAAAATGGCACAAATGTTCTTTCGGAATGTTTGGGTACATTTTGGATTACCCAAATCCATTATTTCTGATCGAGATTCTCGATTTATTGGAAGCTTTTGGTCGAGTTTATGGGCACTCATGGACACCAAACTAAAAAAAAGCACAGCTTTTCATTCGCAAACCAATGGTCAGACAGAAGTGGTAAATAGAACAGTGGTCCATCTTCTTCATGGTTATTGTAGCAAGCATCCTAAACTTTGGGATGAGCATTTACACTACATTCAACATGCTTACAATCGAGCTTATCACTCTTCAACTCAAACATCGCCATTTGAAGCATGTTTTGGCTATTTGCCCAAATGTCCTTTAGATTTTATCTTTGGGAAAGATATTGCTATTGATGGTCAATATGACATTGAGAGGGCATAAAAGTTCATTGAACAAATTTAGTCGATACATCAAATGGTACAAGAGAAGTTGGAAAAGAGTCAAGCCAAGTACAAGATGAGACATGACAAGCATCGTGTTGATCACAGTTTCCAAGTTGGAGATGAAATTTGGCTTTATATTAGTAAGGATAGGCTTAAAGGAGAAGGTAAAAAACCGAAACCAATTCGATGTGGTCCTTTCAAGATTCTTGACAAGATTGGTAACACTACCTTCCATTTAGATTTGCCTCCTTATATGCAAATGTATGCAGTTGTTAATGTTGAGAATTTAAAATTGTATGAGCCCCCTTTGATTGATGATCAAGGAGAACATGTTTAAATTCCTTCTATAGATGATTTCTCCCCAGAATATCTTACAGAACTGCATGAAGACACAATCCTTGACAGGAGAATCAAAACTTCAAAACAAGGAAATGTGGAATATCTTCAAATTGGTCTTAAAGGCACAAATCGAAGCAAAGCCAAGTGGATTGAGGTTGGAAAGGTGAGGGAACTATACCCTCATCTTCTAATAGACTGAAAATAGTCTTTTGGAGGTCCAAAATCTTTCCAATGGGGAGGTGTGATCCAGGGGATCAAATTTTGCTCAAAATTCAAAGTGCTTGGTGTTAGCACTCAATTTTTCATTCAAAATTTTGGGTGCGTCTTCCGCATATTTAGGTTGAAATTATAAAAAAATTTGAGTGTTTGTCAATGTCTACACCTCAAAGTCTCCAATCTATCTTGATAAGTTCATATTGATCATTTTTTCCCATATTCCGTTGACTTTTCCCTCTTCACCTGCAATATAAAAATCTTTAACGCTATCCAAGCTATATCACAAGTAAAATGATGAGTCACTAGTCAAAGCACAAAGCCAAACCATGCAGCACGAAGCACCTGTTCAAATCATGCACCATCTGAACGATTGAACACCAAATGTCATCATTGATGTTTGTGTGTCATTGGGTGAAGTCGAGACAATGTGCCAAGCCACACCGTGAGATGAAGGAGCGACAATGGTGGTAGTTTGAAAAAGATTTTATTTCATGCCTGTGCAAAGCAAGCAACAAGAATAGGAACCATTCATTGCAGAGAATGAAATAAAACCTTGACAGAGATCCCAAATCCAGTGTAGAGAGCTGGAAGAACTACTTAAACCCAAAATTAACAGGGGCTCGTTATCAGAGTATGAATAGGGCTTCGTCATAAGTTCTAGGGAAAAAAACAATTGGTCACTCACAACTACTGTAATTTAACATCAATCATGGCTACGCCTTCATGACTTTCTCCTCTAATCAGTCTCGAGTTGGAAGCATATCCTGTTTCGTGGAGCTTGCACACTTTGCGTTATTTTTCAATTAGGGTCAATGCTGCTGTGCTAGGTCGCGAACCTTTGTGCATGAGAGTATCCATGGGCCGTGTACAAGCTGGGGTTCAGAATATTCAGGGCGGCGTTCGTGCTGAGCTTGTCGTGGTGACACAAATCCTAATCGATCAAACCCTTACTTTGCAACTTGGCTTTGGCGTTGGAAGATCTCTCGGCTAATCGAAGGAGATTGAGATTGTATTCAAGCATTGAAATTGTTGTATCACAATGAGTAAGGTTCATGGTTCCCTTTCCCGAGCAACGAAGTGAGAGGGCAGACGCTGAAGGTGGCCAAGGATTGTCGTCATTGCCCAGTTCATATATATCATTAAGTTCCCAAGATTGGCCAATGTTAGAGTAAGCAATGAGCTTGGCGTTGGGAACCCTAGAGCAACATCTTTTTCAGTGAAAATTATGACTCTGATGTCCTTCCTAATTTCAGTGATATTTGGCATTGTTGTTATTTTGCTATGAAAGGTCATGAGTTATGCATCCACAGAAGGGACAGAAGTAGCAGATGCAGTGGAAAAACTTTCTCCTTTCTTAGCTTTCTCTATTATTCTAAAAGCTTCTCACCATTTATCTAAATGGGATAATACAACTCCTCCAAATTTGGATGGCAATCCAGATGGGACACCAAAAAATGGGGTGATTAACTGATCTGCTACACTTTTTATCTGCTATATATCCAATGATAAAGATATTGGACTCCGAGCTTTAGCGCATTTTGAAATAGCATGTAGTCAAAATACTAGATTTGAAGCCAAAGAAAATACCCTTAGCATTTGTGTTCGTGGATGAAATTGATGCAATTGGTAGGCAAACATGATTATTTCTAGAAAGGAGGGATTCATATCTACATGAGGCAGAGTACCTGGCAACTACAAAATCTTAAAAAGATCAAGCACATCCCAGATTTTTAAGCAGCATTCTTTTTGCATTTGAGAACATCGTTGATATCATTCCCTGGCAGTTACAGGTTTTGAATGTGATTGAAGATGAGATGGCAATCAAAGATTATAGGTGGCAGAACAATTGGCTCATTAGTCAATCAAATCTAGTTTTAGAGGAATCCCGAAGACAGTGAACTGTAAAGTATCTATAAGTTATATCTCTGGTGAAGATACATTGAATTGATGTTGGAGTAGAATCAACAAGAAAAGATAATCACAGGTTTGAAAAGAGTTTTTCCTCTTTGTGATCAAATTTCTTTATTCTCCCCGAGCTAAGGTGTTTTAGCAAGTCGAGAATACATTCATATTCAGCAGCTCACACAAACTTTTGTGATTTTATAATCACAACATCTTTCAAACTTGAGAGGTAAAGCTTGAACATTTGGCTAAATAATTATCAGTCAAAGATCCATCCAAATTCCAAATCCCGATTCTTAATAGATAATGATAAAATGTTCAAGCTGAAGTTTTGGTGGTTTAGGCGAGCCTAGGAGAACTCATTAATCACTGAAAGGGGGCCTTTTCGGTGGATAAGGCATTCAAAACTCAATAGTCTTAAAAACCGAAAGTTTGTGATAACCAGAATGCTTGAAATTTCGTACAGATCAGAAATTTTCGAATCAGAATGAGACGAAACTTCTTTGAATAGTCAAATATTGAATTATCAAGTCAGATTTAAAGACTATTTATAAGAGATAAGGTAGGAAGAAGAGTTTTAATCACATTTGGCATCTTTTCATAGGCAAAATTTCAGGGGTTTTTGGCCACACATCATCAACTCGAATTTATCTTTGGAAGAACAGGTCGAAGAATCCTTGGAAGGCTAATCTTCACGTCATCAACAATCAACACATCTTAAGGACTAGCTCATAGAGATTATCCTCCTTTTGGGGTTTATCCCTATCTTTTTGTAAATATAGTTTGACTTTCTGTTTTTAGTAAATCAGATCCATTCTTTCAGGATCTGGGAACTGTTTGTAAAGGCTATAAAGCCTGGGAATTCAGTTTGAGTAAGGGTTCAATTTTGGGTTTTCTATAGGCTGTTACTGTAAGAAAAGACTTATTCTTATTATATGAAAGATTTCAAGCTTCCCTCAGTTGTGTTGTCAGATTTATCTTTCCTGTCTCTGATATCTTGTGAGTGAATGTTCTTTGTTGATGCTCATTCAATATGTATATGACTGTCATCTCATATGTCAATTGATTAAGTGGATAATCATAAGATATTTCTTTAGTTATTAAACCCATTCTACTTGTTTTAAATGAGTATAATCTGGTTCGATAGCTAGTCTCTCTCCCATTTAATCCAACCTTGTCTGATTGCATGACTAGAAGGCCTTGTGAGTTTTTATATTCCTAGACAGTCTTGAATACACATTCCAGTTCTTAGATATTTATCTTGATCCACAAAAAAACATCAAATATTAAGAAAATATTTCGAAAAAGAGTAGTTACCAGGCATCTCCGACTTACAACCTAGGAGATTTTCCTGGAGTAATAACAAATTGGCGTCGTTGCCGGGGAGAGGAGATTGAAGCTCAGCTTCCCTGGGAGACGACATGGTTTCATCTTTTGATGATAGACAAAGGTTGAGCATTACTTGGTTGTAATCTTCTATCTGGCGACTCTACGATTAAAGACTCCACTGGAGAGGATCCAGTTGACAAAAGACGAAGGAGTTAAATTTCAAATCCAGGTACCGGTTCATTAGCCTGCTTCATGAACTGTTGTATTTCTTTATCAACTCCTTTATACTTTTTCCTTCACATGTTAAAAGAATTATCCTTTGTTTCGTATACTCTGAAGATTATCGGCCATCCTTTATAAGTCCATATTTAGAAGAGGAAAGCTTGCATCCTCCTTATGTTGTTCATGTTGATCCTATTTCTTTCCCTCAGCCTGTCCATAAAGATGAGCATTGCATACAAATCTCTCTCGGAACTGATCAGCCTTGTAACCATGAGAATAATGAATTTGAAACTAAATCATCNTTTTGAACCTGATCAGCAACTTATTATTTCTCATGATCAACCCACAGAATTTCAGTCTAAGATTAGACAAAGGGTGTTTAAACCTCTCAAGCTACCAGCTTATCTTCATCCTTATCCTCCATATTTTGTTGAGTACCTTCCTCATTTTACCGGAGAGAGTCATGTTTCAACTGAAAAACATTTGGAGGCTTTTGAAAATTTTATTGATAATCTGGAAATTGTTCATGAAGATATTGTTATGAGATTATTTTCTAAATCTCTAACTAGAGAGGCTGCTTTATGGTTTAGATTTTTGGAACCTGGATCAATCAGTTCATGGACTGATTTCTATTATGTTTTTTCAAAACACTCGGGTGAGAATAAATGTCTTGATCAGTACCTTAACAATATTTGTACTTTGAAGAGAGAGAAGGAAGAATCTTTGACTGTTTTCAACAGAAGGTTCCATAGGACATATTATGACATCCCATTGGAGATTCGGCCTACTGAGATCGCTGCCATGGTATATTATTTGATGGCTCAACATAATGAACTTGTCCTTCTCCTGCTAGAAATAAAATCTTCATCATTAGGGAACTTGTTCGAAGACGCTCAAGAGGTGGAGGAGAATATTCGTGCTTCCAGGAGGATCCAACAACGGGTTGACTTTGACAATCCGCTTGCACATGAGCAAAAACAATGTCAGTATGGTTCATATTCTGAGCAAGAAGGTAATGAGTATGAAGCAGATTTCAAACAACAGAAAGCATACGAGCTTATTTCAGATTCAGATATGAATTCGTCAACATTGGTACAATGTTCTAGAGACAAGGAACAAGAAGGTAATCATTTTTCCAGCAAAGGAACAACCATGGTTGAGCAGGAGAGAAATGAGGTTGGAGTAGATTTGGGACAACAGTCAACATGTAAGTTCAATTCAGTTTCAGGGTCAGACTTTTCAATATTCGCTGACTATTCCAGAGACAGGTATGCATGTGAAGCTTATGATCAGTTTGTAAATCAAGAAGAGCCTATGATGACTGTTGATTGTGAAATAAATTATATGTTCTCAGCTGATTCTTATTCATGTGATGGAGATCCTGTTTTGTTATCCTCTTGTGAACATTATTCTGATAAGGAAATTGTAGTTTTTGATGATCATGAGTTGATCTCAAGAGAACAAGAAGATGATCAGTCTTCTTGCAGAGGAACAATCATGGCTGAGCAAGAGGCTGCCATAGATGCGCAGCTGTTTCCTGAGGAGCAACACGTTTCTTACCTTCTTTTCAAGGATCCAGTGGCAGCCTTCATGGAGTTACGCTTTTCAGAGGTCTTGAAAGTTTCAGATTTCTTCAACTCGCACATGTTTTCAGGTAAGTATGGTTTCCTGAATAGCTCCTTATCACTATGGTTCCAGGTTCAACATCATTTGCTGATCAGTAATAAAGACAAGATTTCCCTAGTGTTTAAATTGCTTGGATGGCTTCTATGGAAATCAACATTCACCTAACAAATGGCAGAGCTGGTTAGTGTAGGAGTAGGAAATAAGCTCGTTGCCCGAGCATTTCAAGATTGCAGCAGAAGTAGTAGTTAACATTGGTTGAATAAAGGAAAGTTTTCAAAGATCAGTGGCACAGAATTTGAGAGTTCTCAGAGATTGGTTTCACAGGCTAATTGACTCCATGCCCAATGGAACACTAGAGTTTAAGCTCTGTTTGAGTTTTCTCTAGGAAAGGAATCAGATCTAGAATTCTTGAAACCTCACGAGGAGGATTTCATCCCCAATAGGAGCCAGATGTTAGCACTCAAATTTTCATTCAAAATTTTGGGTGCGTCTTCCGCATATTTAGGTTGAAATTATAAAACATTTCGAGTGTTTGTCAATGTCTAGACCTCAAAGTCTCCAATCTATCTTGATAAGTTCATATTGATCATTTTTGCCCAGCTTCTGTTGACTTTGCCCTCTTCACCTGCAATATAAAAATCTTTAATGCTATCCAAGCTATATCACAAGTAAAATGATGAGTCACTAGTCAAAGCACAAAGCCAAACCATGCAGCACGAAGCACCTGTTCAAATCATGCACCATTTGAACGATTGAACACCAAATGTCATCATTGATGTTTGTGTGTCATTGGGTGAAGTCGAGTCAATGTGCCAAGCCACACCGTGAGATGAAGAAGCGACAACGGCGGTAGTCTGAAAAAGATTTTATTGCATGCCTGTGAAAAGCAAGCGACGAGAATAGGAACCATTCATTGCAGAGAATGAAATAAAACCTTGACAGAGATCCCAAATCCGGTGTAGAGAGCTGGAAGAACTACTTAAACCCAAAATTAACAGGGGCTCGTTATCAGAGTATGAATGGGCTTCATCATAAGTTTTAGGGAAAAAAACAATTGGTCACTCATAGCTACTGTAATTTAACATCAATCGTGGCTATGCCTTCATGACTTTCTCCTCTAATCAGTCTCGAGTTGGAAGCATATCCTGTTTCATGGAGCTTTCACACTTTGCATTATTTTTCAATTAGGGTCAATGCTGCTGTGCTAGGTCGCGAACCTTTGTGCATGAGAGCATCCATGGGCCATGTACAAGCTGGGGTTCGGAATATTCAAGGCGGCGTTCGTGCTGAGCTTGTCGTGGTGACACAATTCCTAATCGATCAAACCCTTACTTTGCAACTTGGCTTTGGCGTTGGAAGAGCTCTCGGCTAATCGAAGGAGATTGAGATTGTATTCAGGCATTGAGATTGTTGTATCACAATGAGTAAGGTTCATGGTTCCCTTGCTCGAGTAATGAAGTGAGAGGGAAGACGCCGAAGGTGGCCAAGGATTTTCATCATTTCCCAGTTCATATATATCATTAAGTTCCCAAGATTGGCCAGTGTTAGAGTAAGCAATGAGCTTGGCGCTGGGAACCCTAGAGCAACATCTTTTTCAGTGAAAATTATGACTCTGATGTCCTTCCTAATTTCAGTGATATTTGGCATTATTGTTATTTTTCTACGAAACGTCATGAGTTATGCATCCACAGAAGGGAAAGAAGTAGCAGATGCAGTGGAAAAACTTTCTCCTTTCTTAGCTTTCTCTATTATTCTAAAAGCTTCTCACCGTTTATCTAAATGGGATAATACAACTCCTCCAAATTTGGATGGCAATCCAGATGGGACACCAAAAAATGGGGTGATTAACTGATCTGCTACACTTTTTATCTGCTATTCATCCAATGATAAAGATATTGGACTCCGAGCTTCAACGCATTTTGAAATAGCATGTAGTCAAAATACTAGATTTGAAGCCAAAGAAAATACCCTTAGCATTTGTGTTCGTGGATGAAATTGATGCAATTGGTAGGCAAACATGATTATTTATAGAAAGGAGGGATTCATATCTACATGAGGTAGAGTACCTGGCAACTACAAAATCTTAAAAAGATCAAGCACATCCCAGATTTTTAAGCAACATTCTTTTTGCATTTGAGAACACCGTTGATATCATTCCCTGGCAGTTACAGGTTTTGAATGTGATTGAAGATGATATGGCAATCAAAGCTTATAGGTGGCAGAACAATTGGCTCATTAGTCAATCAAATCTAGTTTTAGAGGAATCCCGAAGACAGTGAACTGTAAAGTATCTATAAGTTATATCTCTGGTGAAGATACATTGAATTGATGTTGGAGTAGAATCAGCAAGCAAAGATAATCACAGGTTTGAAAAGAGTTTTTCCTCTTTGTGATCAAATTTCTTTATTCTCCCTGAGCTAAGGTGTTTTAGCAAGTCGAGAATACATTCATATTCAGCAGCTCACACAAACTTTTGTGATTTTATAATCACAGCATCTTTGAAACTTGAGAGGTAAATCTTGAACATTTGGCTAAATAATTATCAGTCAAAGATCCATCCAAATTCCAAATCCCGATTCTTAATAGCTAATGACAAAATGTTCAAGATGAAGTTTCGGTGGTTTAGGCGAGCCTAGGAGCGCTCATTAACCACTGAAAGGGGGCCTTTTCGGTGGATAAGGCATTCAAAACTCAATACTCTTAACCACCGAAAGTCTATGATAACCAGAATGCTTGAAATTTTGCACAGATCAGAAATTTTCTAATCAGAATGAGACGAAACTTCTTCGAATAGTCAAATATTGAATTATCAAGTCATGTTTAAAGACTATTTATAAGAGATAAGGTAAGAAGAAGAGTTTTAATCACATTTGGCATCTTTTCATAGGCAAAATTTCAGGGGTTTTTGGCCACACATCATCAGCTCGAATTTATCTTTGGAAGAACAGGTCGAAGAAGCCTTGGAAGGCTAATCTTCACGTCATCAACAATCAACACATCTTAAGGACCAGCTCATAGAGATTATCCTCCTTTTGGGGTTTATCCCTATCTTTTTGTAAATATAGTTTGACTTTCTGTTTTTAGTAAATCAGATCCATTCTTTCAGGATCTGGGAACTGTTTGTAAAGGCTATAAAGCCTGGGAATTCAGTTTGAGTAAGGGTTCGATTTTGGGTTTTCTATAGGCTGTTACTCTAAGAAAAGACTTATTCTTATTATATGAAAGATTTCAAGCTTCCCTCAGTTGTGTTGTCAGATTTCTCTTTCCTGTCTCTGATATCTTGTGAGTGAATGTTCTTTGTTGATGCTCATTCAATCTGTATATGACTGTCATCTCATATGTCAATTGATTAAGTTGATAATCATAAGATATTTCTTTAGTTATTAAACCCATTCTACTTGTTTTAAATGAGTATAATCTGGTTCGATAGCTAGTCTCTCCCCCATTTAATCCAACCTTGTCTGATTGCATGACTATAAGGCCTTCTGATTTTTTATATTCCTAGACAGTCTTGAATACACAGTCCAGTTCTTAGATATTCATCTTGATCCGCAAAACACATCAAATATTAAGAAAATATTTCCAAAAAGAGTAGTTACCAGGCATCTCCGACTTACAGCCTAGGAGAGTTTCCTGGAGTGATAACACTTGGAATCGCTTCAAATATAATATGTGCGTAGGCTTCATCGTCACGAACCCAACGCAACTCGTTTGGGTTCAAATAGACGTCAGATGAGAGAGATATCGCATTGTGTTCAAATCGTCAAACAGGCAAAAACAATGTACTGACTATACAGTTCGTACAGTCCGTATGGATGCCGACGTGGTAGGATGCTGACGTGGCAGGGTCATATGACATGTGGCAAGTGTTGGTTAGTAGTTGTGTGGACGAATTGGCATCCGACACATGGCATGTTTGCAGTGAATGGAATGGTGACACGTGGCCCAATCAATGACCTCCACGTGTCACCTAGATTGTGGTCTAAAACTTATGTAGTTGGCAGGACTCGACCCCGTGACCTTCGGGCAAGGGGAAGAGCTTTGGTAAGGGCCACCCAACTGGTGCGCCCACCTATGGTTCTTAACATACATACAAGTTTTAATTTATTTGAATTGATATATGTTGTGATTTGGGGCGCGGTCCGGGCAGGGGGTTAGCCCCGACCCCCGGTAATATATATGTGCCATGTAACCAATAGCGTGCACACCTTCCAACCCCATTACCATATGATTTAAAAACTTGACCCCTTTTTGTATATGCACACGGTCACATGGTGCCTCATATGCCCACGGTCTTGGCAGTTAGGGGCTAGGCGCGCCCTAATCGTCCTATAGTTCACATTGTTTTGTGGTTGCGCACGGTGCTAGTTTTTAACACAAATATGGGCGTTGGGGCTAGGTTGAGGAGACAGAGGTGCATTTTGGTGATCTAGAGACAAGAAGTTTGAAGGGGAACTTCTAGGAAGCCTATCTTCTTCAATTTTTGGCCAAATGAGGTGCCGAAAAAGCCCAGCTAGGGGTTTTTGGACATTTTGAAGCCATTGGAGCCATATATTTGGCATTTTGAGCATGGTAAAGCACATATTTTATCACTTTCAGCAAATAATACGAAGATCCATTGTAAGCTGGACCAGGAGATGTAGCCCAAGAGAGGGGTGAACTCCTTTATCATTTGTTGTGTTATGTGTTTTCTGTTCATTGTTATTTGCTACTATTTATATGCATATTGAATATGTAATTTCTATAAAATTTGTGTTTGCAAAATTGATCCATTTGCATAAGAACACTTGAATTAAAACTTGCAAATATTTTCAAGAATACAAGTCTTTATCATTTTTAGATCAATCCTAGTATCAAAAACTAAGAATCCTGAAAGACGACCCAACCTAACGTAGAATATGCACTTGTGAGGGTTTAAACAGATGCGATAATAACATAATCTATCAAAAACTATTCGAAGGTGGGTAGAGTTATATACTCTCTTGCGCGAGAGAGCAGTAATATCATCGAGGTAAGCTTTGACTATATTCTTGAGATCATGAAAAGTGAAGGTCATGAGAAGGCTTCTTCGACGTTTTTAAGGCCAAAATCCATTTTTTAGTATGCAAAAGTACCCCAAGGAAAAATAAATGTCATCTTATGTTGATCCTCGGGTTTTATTTGAATTTGATTGTATCTTGAAAATTCATCCATAAAAGGAAAATCCTTGCTTCTCGAACACTCATTGAGAATCTGATCAATGAAATGTCTCGAGAATTTTTCTTTAGGACAGGCCTTATTTAGGTCTCAAAAATCAATACACACAAAGATGGTTCCTTGTTCCTTATTCACGGGAATGGGGTTGGATACCCATTCAGTCAAGGGAACCGAGTAGATAAAACTAGAATTAAGCAGTTTCTCCACCTTTACCTTAATAGCAGGGACCTTCCTAGGATTAACATCTCTAAGTTTTTGTAGAACAAGTTTAGCATCCAGGTAGGTTTTGACATCATGTTTGAAAATCTTAGGGTTGATTCCTAGCATCTCTTCATATGACCAAGCGAATACATCACGTAATTCTTTGAAGAGATCGTTGTAGATATGAATTTCTTCAGGTGCATAATTTGCACCGATATATGAATTTTCAATTTTACCAGGAATGTGAGAGATGTCGATCATGACTGTAGGAGAAATACTTGCCATGTTTCCTTTGACATAAATTCCATGTGTGTCTAGTGGAACCATAACGTGACCAACTATCTCACTAAATGTAGATTGAAAATCGTCTTGTTCGATCCTAACAAGATCCGAGAGGAAGTAAGAGCGATGATGCATATCATCCCATGGCCTATCAAGACCATTCATGGCCTCTAAGATCACTTCATCTAAAGTGAAAGTATCATCGAGGAAATTATGTGAGAAATACGATGAAGCATCCCATACGGGCTTGAGAACATGATCCTCCTCGTCGGTCTATGAGGAGATAGGATCTAAGTCAACAAAAGATTCAAGAATAGCCTGATATGTTCTCTCTACCACTGAAAGTGGAATTTCCATTCCAATATGTGACTGACCTTCACAAGACATGGTCGGGGAAGGTAGGGTCCAAGGATCGTTAAAATATGAAGTGCGGAAAGGAACAAACCTCATTGACGAAGTAGACTTACTGGACATGGAATAAATGTGATGAGTTGGTGCCATGAAAGAAAAAGTAGCCATGAGGGAGGAATACATTCCGACACCAATATCCTCAGTTGTCGACTGAGAATTTTTTATCACGGGGATCGAAGGTTCAACTGATGTATTGGGACTAGCATGCGCAGAGGAAAATTGATCAATCGCCATTATTTTCCCTTTGTGAAGAAAACATAAAGCACAGAAAATAGACGATACGAATGCAGTCATAGCATAAGTCCAATTATGCCCTAGAAATAAGTTATAGTCAAGGGGTGCATCAACCACCTCGACATCCACCTCCATTGTCTTTCCACCTAAATGGACTAGAAAGGTAGGAATAATACTGTGGGTACGGAAAGAATGAACATCAAATTTGGTCAACATAGTCAGAGATTGAGAGAGGGTTGGAGAACCAGTGGGTTACCAAAAGGTTAGGGACATCACACATGTTGCAGCGCCTTCATCAATAACTATACGTTTGATGGTATACTTTGAGTAATCCACATGGATTTGAAAGGCCATGTGGTAAGGCAAGTGATGTTTCACATCCATGATGTCAAACTTGATAACCCTAGAGCCACATGATTCTAGAGCTCCTAACGCTGATAACAATGCATTTCTCTATGAAGGACACATCTGGAGTACCTCCAAAGCCGACATCACACAAGGGGTTTGACCCAGATCTTCGACAATAGAGTAGCTATCGGAAAATCTAGCATTAGGGTTGTGAGTAGATCATTTTAATACTCCTTTTGGAATACAAGGCAAAGTCTATGGCTTTTCGATCTGCAAAGGTGTTTTCGGAGGATGGGGATACTCTAGACCAGGAAAATCCTTTGAAGAACTGTAATCGCAAGACCGAGTGGCTACATTAATCTGAGACTTGACCATATTTACACATATACGGTCACCTTCATGTATCGGGGGGTTTTCATTCCCACTCACCGCATTTTCGGCATTAGAGGAGCTCAAGGCCATGTGTTGATTGTGTGGAAATAAATTAGTCAGCATGGGGTGCGGTTGAAATAACATCCTCGCATCTTCCTTAAGTTTGGGGCATAAGTGGGTAAGGTGATCATCAATAGAATTTTTACAAGGAAAATTCATCTTTCGCTTTTATTTCTTTCCCTCACCAACATTATTTTGTGATCTATCATTGTTAATGTTATCCTTGGGTTTATTATAATTATTATTATTCCTCCCACACTTACGGTTATTACCCCTTCCTTTCCTTCTATTCCCTGTTCATTGTTGGTTACCATTTGGGATGGTCGATGATTGTATAGAATGCACATCTGCTGACTAAGTGGGAGTAAAGGACACAGATGAAGCTTGTCCTCCTACAGACTGACTTAGAGACAAATATTTCAACTGATTTGTCACTAATTTTGTAGACTTAACATTTGTGGAGCCTATAATTCCATAGGCATGAGGCCCAGGTTTTTGTCTAGGGTCGTAGTTTGACCTCGGTGTGTTAGGAAGAAGTTTGAATAACATCCCAAATTGAGCATATATGATATCTAATTGTTGGGATTTGAAAATAGCTTCCTCTTTAGATGTTACCCTGGATGTAGAAACATCCTTTGAAATATAAGGAAATAAATACTTAAGAAACCTTTCCAACATGAACTCTAGAGGAATGTAGGCTTTGATAAACCTCTTCTGTCTATGCCACTCTTGGATGTGATCTAAGATATGGGTGGATTTGTATTGGAGTAGGGACAACATAAATTCTATGTCAGCATCGTAACGAACTAACAACTGGAAGTGGTTGAGAAAGACTAAATCAATCTGATTAAAATTCCCGTATGTTCCCCTTGGTATCTCTATGTACCATTTCGCTTCAACCCCCATGAGGGTGCGTTGAAACAATATTAAACGAATAGAAGCATTGTTAAGGGAATTTGAAGAGAACCAAAGATGAAAATTAGTGACGTGATCACCATGATCCTCACCACTCTTGCCTTCGAATTTTAGAATATCCGAAGGAATCTTGGTGGGGAAGGGGGGCTATGACGGGGGGCCATGACGGATCATGACGCACTGGATCATTCATTAATATTGACAATTTTGGAAAATTAAGTGTAGCCAGAAAAGGGAGTCGAGGTTGCGGTATCTGAGCCCATGCTCCTAGGAAATATTGATGCTGAGGAATCAAAACCCAACCAGGGTCTTGGTATGCACCATGGCCCTACCCGGTATGGTAATGTCCTCCTAAAAATTAATTCATAATAGGTTGGGTGGGAACCATCCCTATAGGAATGTTATAATGAGGATTATAAATGTTTCCTCCAGCTATAGTGGCTCCAAGATGGGGGTTTCCCATAGTATGAAACTGAACTCCCCCGGGTGAAAATCCATAGGATAGAGGTGGATTCGTCATGCCAAACGTGTTAGTTGGAATCAGTGTGGAGGAGGAGGAAGGTGTAAAGGACGGAACATAGGCAACAAATTGTCCACACGGTTGATTACTCCATCTAGGAGCATTAAGACTAGTATTAGACCCGAGATGAAAAGGAGTTGGATTCCAACCATAGGAGTCATTTGGGGAATATGAGCTCCACCAAATGAGAGTGGAATATGTGGAGGAGTCATGACCCCAAGTCCAGTACTAGGATTTGTGTTATTCTCTAAAATGGAAGATGAAAGTTGTGATGTCATATTCGGTATATCAAAAGAGAAAGGGTTAGAGACCAAAGGAGTAGACTGAGTATTGTACCTAGGTGTACAAAAAATAGACCCAAAAGGTTTCATCACTATAGGTTGAGTAGAAACCCTAAGTTGGATAGGAGTGATGACGGGAACCTTTGACGCTGCAATCGTAGTGGTTGAAGGTGTCAAAGGAGTTCCATTAACTAAAATAGGTATGGGAGTTGAAGGACTCTCGATATCTTTCTGACTCGACTCAGTACTCATACTTGTATGAGCACAAGTCAGATAAGTGGAGGTGTGTGTACCACGTTTAATAAATTTTCACCTTTTAGAAGGCAAAGACTCAAGATGCAGTGGTAACTTTAACAAATGACAAGACTGGTGAGGAAGCTAGTCTGGCTCCACGATGACTCAAGAATCGACATATAAAAGACCAATCCTAAGGCCAACTAACATTCAAAGAGCACACCAAAATAAACAAAAAGGACAAATGCACACAAACATGACATAGTGTTTGAAAAGGGGCCTCCCTCGCTAGAGTAGGTATCCTTCAACCAAGAGGGGCTTGAGACTCCCTTCAAAATATCATAGGTATGAGAAACAATTATAAGGGCCCTCATGGGATTAACAACATAGTCAATCAGATCACCCTGGAGTGGTAATCCTCCATAAAGGTTGTGTGATTTCCAACCCTTATCTTACTCAAGGTACCTGCAGAATAACCTATGTGGCTACCTATGTCAAGCAACTAAAGCCACCACGATATAACCAATGCACATGTGAACAATCGTAAGTTAGATCCACCGTATGGGTAGGGTGACAAAGCTAGAAATATTGAAAGAACTGCATCTCACAGAGGTAAAGGTACTATCAAGACCCCGATATACGAATATAACCCCAGAAATATCTCTCACGCTAAGAAGGTACTAGAGGGATATATCTACAACCAACTTCTTGCGACCTCATTCTTAACTCCGGTGTGAGTGGAGCCTCCTAACGTCACTAATTATACAATGGATTTCACCACTCCCTTAGTTAGACACATATGTTGAGTTTAATATTCTTGGAGAAGTTTACTCGCAAAATCCTATTACAAGGCTCTATATCTTAGGCTAGTTTGTGTACCCTGAAAAATAAAATTGTTTCTAATCAATTTTAAATTTATCAACGTTACTTTTAATGGCTTTGTTTACTCAAAATATGTGGTCGTGAAACTGATGATGGTATGACTCAACAAACTAAAGAAATGAATATGAACATAAATCTAATTCCTAAACTTCAATTCTCAAGAAATGATAATATTTTCACAAATGCAACTTTCAATTCAACTCTGCAATTTCAAATAAAATGCAATATTTCCATATATGTATCAAGATCAATACTAAACAACCAAAAGAGAAAATGCCAAGATGAAAAATGCATATTTTTGTATTTTCAATATAAATAATAAAATTCAAGGATTGAATAACAACTTGATATATAGACCCTATTATAAGAAGAAATACAAACCAAGAAGGATACCCAAAAGAAAACACTCAGCCCAAGATGCAAGGAAAACCAATGAAAAAGATGATGAGAAAGAAAACAACCACCCTAAAATTCAACCATAAAAAGGTTTTCTATCACTCTTCAAGCACTCAACAGTTAGAAAAGAGACCCAAGAATAATCAACAACCATCAAAACTCACCCAAAAAACACCAAACTCAACAAGCAAGCTAAAAAACTTGATGTATGAGACTATTTAAGAAAAACCTGAGTATGTATGTGCCGTATAGAATGACAGATCGCGTATGTATGCGTATGTCAAGGGAAAACATGTGTATATGTATTAAAACACTGCCAGAGTAAGGATAAGGCCAAGAAGCTCAGATACAACGTAAAAATAGGCTGTCAAGGAATCCACAGACAGAAAAACTCAGGCTACCAGAGAGAAATTGACAGATGAAAACACTCAAAACCCCAAAAATAGAATATTCAATCCCTAGTATGGTTTCCAATTCTATTACGAGGAAAATCACTCTATGGCATGGGGTAAACCACAACAGACAAAATGAATACAAAAATCGAGTCTAATCCCAAGTATGCTATATAAATGTAAATGCTAACAAGACAAAATAACGAGTTTACCTTGTATAGGCATTCGATGAAGACCACCATTGAGCGCTCGACTCAAAGATTTGTACCTACAACTTGTCCTCAAAAACCAAGATACACAATCATATAGTGATAATATATAAAGTTAGTACATACAATATCATAATCCATTCAGATTCATAATAAATACGCCCATGGAATAATAATTCAAATATTTTCAAGACATCAATTAGATGAGAAAAGAGTATTTCTATTAAAATATGATCAACATAAGTGTATGAGTGATAAAAAAATTTGTCGGCACATCTTGGAACCGAGAAAATAAGTCCCTTCCATTTGGGCCTCCACCACTTCAATCCTCCACCAAACGCAAGCTCATATAAGAGAGACAATGAGGTTCTCCATCAAAGAGGGAATAGCTTGGGGGTTGGACAATGTGTTCAGACTTTAAAGGACAAAGTGATGCATACTCAATATGAAGTGAATAATTTATCTAGTGTAACATTGCTCTCAAAAGTTTAATTCTCTCCTCCTCCATTGTTTGGATATGGCCCATTTTATAGCCTTAAAATGGAACTGAAGGGTCAAGTTCGAATGTTTCCAGTATATGGAAGGTCAAGGATCATGGATCTTGTGATGTGACATGGAAACCTGACACAATTTATTAATTTTGTGTGCCAAAACTGATGTACATGGGTTGTAGCAGTGCAACCTGCATATATGCATGTTGTATAACTGTTAGGGCGCGTATATGTGGAAAATATGTTTTTTTATCTCTGGGAAGTGAAAAAGGGGACATCAAGTCTACATAGGGAAATGGAAAAGGCCTTCTGAGCAAGTTGCATGGGGTGAGATATTTTTCCTTAGCCAAGGAAAATATCTTGTTGATATCATCCAAAGACTCAGGATGATGGACTGCAAGTCTATGGCCACACCTATGTTGACAAATTTGAATTTCTTGAGTGATTGATATTCAGATTTGGTGGATCCGTTGATGTACAAAAAGTTTATCGATGTACTTGGTTAATACCAGGATGGACATATATTTTTCAGTGAGAACTTTGATTCAGTACATGGTTGAGCCTAGACATGTACACTAGATAGAATCAAAACATGTGTTGAGGTACCTACATGGTACAATTGGATATGGATTGAGATATGTCTCGGATGGAGATGTGAGGTTGCAAAGATGTACAAAATTTGACTGGGTAGGGAGTGTAGTGGATTAGAAGAGTACTTTTGGATGTTGGTACAGTCTGGGATCATGTATGATCTAATGGTTGAGAAGGATATAGAAATCATTGGCACTTATTACATCAGAGGAATATTATATCGTAGCTAGTGTGGCAATCCGTGAATCAGTGTGGCTTTGGAAGTTGCTTCTAGGGATATTTGATCTAGAGTTGGAGCCAAATTTGATACACTGTGATAATCAAAGTTGCGTAAGGATTTCAGAGAACCTTGTCTTTAATGACAAGTCAAATCACATAGATATAAAATTTCAATACATCCGAGACATGGTGCAGAAAGGAGCTATAGATCTCTAGTACATATCCACAGATGAGCAAATAGAAGACATTCTCCCCAATCCTATGTCTAGAGTGAAGTATGAGTACTTCAGAGACAAGCTTGGCATGATGTAAAATGTCCACCCTTATTGAGAGGGATATGTGTTGTTTCTCCTCCTACCGGATAACCCCTTTGGCCAAGGGTTACCTAGATTAGTCATGTGAGGTGACTAAGGGGGTAATGCACTACCGAACCTTATGAGAGAAGAAATATCACATGCATAGTCGTGAGGACTATGGGAGTAGCTTCCTTCTAGTGGATGATACTATAAATATGGATGACAGAATGGTAGTAGTTGTGTGCTACTAATTGATTTTTGTATAGTTATAGAGACATCGACTATGACTAGGGATGATCATATGGTAGTAGTTTTGTTCTACTAGTTGATTGTTGCATAGTTATAGACTATGACTATGGCTAATGGCATGGTAGTAGTTATGTGGTACTAGTTGATTGTTGCATAGTTATAGGGATTGCATACTATGATTATGGTTGATGTTGTGGTAGTAGTTGTGTGCTACTAGTTGATTGTTGAATAATTATAGAGACTGTTGGATTTCATTGTGGTAACTTGTGTAGCTACCAGTTGATTGCAGGATAGAGACCTTATGTCTCTAGATAGTAGTTGTGTGCTACTATGGTGGATGTGTTCCACTGGAAGTGGTTGTGTACCACTGGACAATAATTACGTACTACTATGTTTTGGCCACACATTGGATGGCATTGTAGTAGTTGTGTGCTACTAGTTGATTCCTGTGGAGACTACCCGACCGCTTGAAAGTAGATGTGTGCTACTATTTGATCACAACACAGTCATGCGGGCTATGAAAACATTTGTGTACTACTGTAATATGACAGTAGTTATGTACTACTGGACAATATGGGTAGTTGTGTGCTACTGGATGATTGCAACGTATTCTTGGAGATCATGACGAATGATTTGAGCTATTGATGGAATGGTAGTAGTTGTGTGATACTAGCTAATTGCAGAGTATTCAATGGACTACTAGATGAATACATTGTGAAGGATACCTCCCTAAATAAGAGAGATTGTTTATTTTTTGGTAGCTATGGGAGGTACTTTCCCTCCTAGAATACCTTTCTTAGACGAGAAGAACATTCCGAAAGAAAGAGAACCATTGAAAAAAATTTGAAATACCCTAGAAGAATAAAGAACAAATAAGTGACACCTTTCCAGAAGAGAAGTCGACCCAGTAAAGAGGACATGAAAACTACAAATAGGAGGTGCCTTAGCTCATTTTTATACACTCCCTCTCACTTTCTCATCTACACAGAAGTAAGGTGCAATTCTGAGGAAGGGTGATGCAGCAGCTGCAGTGACAAATATTCTTCTTGTTCGGTCTTTCTTATATTTCTCTCTTATGCACTACTCTTGGAAAAGGTGCACTGCCTTAGTATTGCGTTGTTGTTGCAGCTGGGGTGGTATTTTTGGTTGTACCCTGAGATAGCCTTTCTGCTATGGTTTATATTTTGGTTCATGATTTGATTTTCTTTGTGAATGGAATCTATATAAGAAAGGTTGCTAGGTTTTTCCCCCATTTAGGGTTTTCCCAGGATAGATCTCTTGTGTTCTTTTGTCTCTTGTTTATTATTCTATTTATTATTACATGATATATATAAGTTAATGGTAAAGAAGTAAAAGAACAATGGTAACTCTAATGCTATGTAAACAAAGAAAATCTAACAACTAGGACATGGATGGAGTGTACTCAAAGAGAGTGGAATGTCCCCTTGTTTAGAAGGTATTGAACTGGATATTCTAAAGACATAGTCGAAAGATTCATAACTCTAAAAAAGAATAGTGGGATCGACTGAAGATTGCATCAACACAATAAATTTGCAAGATTCATCACTCTCCAAGAGAAGAGTGGGATCAACCGAAGATTTCATCAGGGCGATCACTTCCTCAACCAATGGTTGAATAGTCTGCAAGAAAACATGGTCAAGAGATGCATCATCCCCTAGAATAAGAGTGGGATCGGTCGAAGATTTCATTAGAACAAACACTTTATCAACCAATGGCTAAATAGGTTGCTGGGAAAGAAAATATGACTAAGAAATGGAAGGGACTTCATACAAGGACCATGCTCTTCATACCACATAGATAACATGGCATAAATGAGTAAGTTTATCTCCCTTGCAAATATTACAAGGGAACTTGGGCTTACGTCCTATTCTTCTAGGTTTCTCCATAGTATCAATTCCCCCATCATGACTTGCAGTTGGTGATAGGTTTCGCCTAGCATGAATTGTAGTGGATGGAAGCATGTCTCCAACATGACTTGCAGAGGTTGGTGACATGTCTACAACATCAATTGCAAAGGTTGGTGACATTTTTACAGTATGACTAGCAGTGACTAGACTCATTGATCTAGGTGGATATTGGTGGCCACCCACTGATTCGAACTCTCTCGTCTTGTAAATTTTTAGTTCAACATGTTCTTCTGTAATTATTTTTAATTGTGGGTTCTACACTTCCATGGTTGTATGAATCCCTACACATCCTCCAGGCAGATATTGGTGGCCTCTCACCTAATCAAACTGGCTTATTTTGTATGTTTTCATGTCATTATAGATTTCTGTACTTTGAGGTCTATTTTGGGGCCCTAAAAAGTTTGTTTGTTTGTTTGTTTGGTTTTTTTTTTTTTTTTTTTAGTGTCCCATATTCAAACTGTAAACAAATTCAGATTTTTATGGAACAATGCGTATTTCTCAAAAATTCCTTTCCAACGGGCTATCACACACCTAAAACAGAGGTCGTATGAAAAAGTTACGACCCTGGGAAGTTAATGTACTAACTTACCCAAATGGGGCCCACATGACTTTTGGTGTTTCATCTCCTAGGGTTAGGTTTTTGGATGTCTAGGGTTTTGGCATTCATTTTTATCATAAAAGGGCCTTTAGAGCCTCATTGTAATCATCTTCTTGTGAATGAGCATAGTTGTGTTGATGGGCGTAAGTGACACATCGTGAACTGGAAGGTTAGATCTGGACCGGGGTTGTCTAATTAACCCAAGCCATTTGGTATGATCTGACCCGACAGGTTTTATGGCTATGTTATCCGACTAGGGTCCTAAAAACAATAAAATAAATAAACTAATCTAAAGCTATGATTCTAAAAATTGATATACTAATTACAAATGTTTATCCAAAAACGTGAATATACAAATGATTATAAACAATCTATATATAGTTTACAAGGTTTGCTTAAAATCTTACGAAAGTAGATGTTCGTGATAGTGTTTCTGAATAAGATAATTTAAGAACATAAATCTTTCTAATGTTTAAAGATATTAAACTAGTAAATACTAAGCGATTACGATTGAAACAATGACACAAAAACAATCAAAGTTAATTAATGCAATCATCGTTTCATTCATAAAAAAACTCTGAATAAAATAAAACAATGCATCTACTAACCTCTAACTGATCAACTATTAACAAGTTCCTCTCCCTACGTTGTATGAGCTCCTACGTGTTCTGTATTTAAGGGAAATCTATGACAGAAAAAAACAATAGTGCTTACTGAAGAAATTCAAGGAAGTGTTTGCTGCTTGGAGTGAATTTATAACAACATAAATATGACTAATTAAAAATCCCATGACCTTAAGATAATCAATAGCTAAGAATGAAAGAAATATCAATTCTGAACATTGATATTATCAATCATTTAACATCAGAAGTAAACTCAAAAATAATTAAATGATCGATTGATCACAAATACAAAATGAACCGACTGATCGTGGACAATATTCAAATAAATATCGATATGAAATATCATGTGAAGACGAGGCTAAAGCTAAATCGACATAAATTATAACTCATAACATATAAATAATAGGATAACACAATGGAATAGGCATTTCACAATTCACATAGGTCTAAATCCAACAGTGAACTGCTTTCTCATATTAATTCCCAAAATTATATGTCCATACTGTAGTTCAAAAAAAGTTGTCCTTAACACTAAACAACAACCACTATTTAAACATGTCTTGGATCAATAAATTCTTATCATACAAGATAGAGGATAATCCCTGAAAATAAGTTTTTTTTACAAAAATAGGATAACAAAGGAACACTTTTGTAGGAGACCTTACATCAAAATATAATTACATAAATGACATTGTTTTATCAAAATAAGAAATTACTAAGCTATGGAGCGCATTAATCCATGATTTCTTCTCCTTGAAAATAGCATCATAACTATTGTTTTCCTGAAAATGATAAAATGAAATTGAATTTTAGATAACAATACAAACTAATATTTACAAATAGACTGGATACAAAATATCATGATTCTGTAGCTAGTCTTAAATTAAAAACAAAATAAAAAATAAATCTGTCTATTTTATTTTTCCAACATAATTAAATCAAAGAGAATCAAAACAATTTTTTACCATTTCAAAGATTAGACAATGAAGCATCTGATAATTTTGAATTAATGATAGTGTTGAAATTTGTTGCATTCTTGATAACCACATTACCCGCTCGTTTAAACCTTTTGTTTTCCATGCCAGCGTTGGATCGAATGCATGCTTTTAATTCTTCATTTTCCCTTTCAAGCAAGGGTTTTCAAGCTACCATATGGTTTAACTGTGCTTGGAGATAAGGTATATCCATGTAGTATGTTTGAACCCAATCAAGACAATTTTCATAGTGTACAGGTTCTATGGTAGGTAGAGGTCGAGTGTGTTTTGCAGAGGGCGTTTTGGTCTATTTTGTAACTTGCATCAAATCGTGGCATATACCAGCGAAGCCTTCTTGATTTTTTAGGAACGAAGGCATCTTAAAAACAAAATCATATTGTATAGCTTCAATATCGGTTTCATTTCCAAGGAAATGGTCATCTGCATCCTCATGTGCAAGAAATTTATCGATTTAATCCTCGGACAAGTGATCATCGACCTCGATCACTGGGATCGAGATCAGATGATCTCGCTAGCGATTTTTCAAACTTCTGGATATAAGCCTACCTGGTCTCTTGTTTGTGAAATTTAAATCTGAATTACTTTGTTCCTTATGCTTGCGATTTTTCTTGACAATTGATTTGTTTAAGAAACCCTGAGTCGGCTCATTTATAGGAACATGAGGGCTTCTATCCTTTAACACATCTAAAACCTCCTCCAATGATTTTCTGTGTATGAAATTACATTGTTTCCTTTCGCCCAATGGATTTTGAATATCAACAGAGTTTTGGTCTGTGGTCACATGGTATTCATGTGGATCAACACCTTGGTTTTTGGTAGTAGTGTTACAGGGACTAGGGTTTTTATTGAAATGGACAGTATATTATACTATATTTTCGGGTAGGGTGAAGTTATTTCTACACAGGAAATCTTCCTAAGTATCCCCAGTCTTAGAAAAATGCGACAACAAAATAATTTGAATAAGACCATGATGGAAAAGGCTAGAAAGTGGGTTTAACCTCTGTCTTTGATAAAGCTTAGACATTTTATGTAGACTCATAAACAAATAGAAAGTCATATTTAACTTGAACCCTAGAAAAATCATCAGCAGGCGAATATGATACAAGAAAACTAAGCCATATCTACCTTCACAAGTTATGAATTTCTTAAGAATTAGAAGAAGGTCATGCCATCAGGGTTTGATGAAAGTAAACGGTGTACCTTTTGGGAAACACTTTGATTTCTTAGAGACCATGAGAAAATTCCAGGGAACGCCCTCAATTTTGGCATTTTTGAACCATCGTTCTCCCTCCTAGGATAATCATGTATCTTGTGATATGGAATCTTCGATTACTTCGCGTTGCAGATCCCCAATCTTATCTTTCGAGCCATCAAGCGACTGAGCGAAAGCCTATGAAAATACTAGGTTACAACCCTCAAACTGTCTGATGAAAATTCCCCAGCCATGTGCCATAATATTGCCTATGGCATCGTCATGGACGAGGAGGGCTTGTGAACCACTAGCTTCAATTCTTACCACAGGATCCATGGGTATTATCACATATACACAACAAGGGAGACGAGAGGGAGGTTTCACTTTCCAACACACAAGCAGTAGTAAAATGTTTGTAAAATAGGGAGAGGCCCGATACCTGAGTACTCGGGAGGCTACCATAACTGACAATTTGAACTTTGGGTGGTTAAGAACTAGAGGACGTGTAGGATAATAAACCATTCTGTGCAATGAACACTAAACCCAAACCACCACCACTTACCTATTCCAATAATGAATGTGAGTCTGAATTGTGTAGGACAAAGGGTGATGTGGAATTATGAGTGTGCCAGTTATGTACCATGGTGATCATATTGTGATACGACTGGTGAGAGTAGGATTAATATTTGGAATTTAACCATAAGTTTATGCGCAATCAAGCATATACCAAATGTGACAAAGCATATAACCAACCATAGAAAAGATTCAATCATATCTCCAAAAGTGAATAAATCAATGGTAATGGATCAACAAATAAAAAGATTAGCTTACAAAATTTAAGGTTTATAAAAAAAATAGATGCCCTTTAGGTGTAATCCCTTTAGAAAAAGAGACAAAGAAATCACAAACTGTATGATGATTACCCAAGCCAAAATTTTGTTCTAATTCCATGCTTTCAGTCATGAAATTAAAAAAAACAAACGATATATTCAAAATGAACCACTCTTATACTCAGTTAGGCCAATGAACCTCCTCAAAGACAAAAGAAAAAAAAAATGTAAGGAGAAGGAGGTAGCTACAGAAAATTTGTATCCCTTGGTGATGACATTTTATTACGATAAAATTTGACAGGAATTGTTGGCTGCCAACAAGCTGTCACATCTCTTCTTAGAGATAAAGCTGCCACCATTCTAACGAGTCTTTCACTCTGTATTTTTACAATCTCCTTACAATTATTTCATTAATAACAATCAAGTATTGTTGTATTTCTCTTTTTTCTGGAAATTTTCATGAGTATTTAATTGCAATTTCTCTACTTTCATTTCATTCCGAAAATAATCCGGATCACTCATGCCCCCAACATGAATAAAAATTATTGGGTTTTGGTCTCTAGCATGACTCACAAAGGTTGTTGACTTTATTCCAATATAACTCAAAGTTACTAGACTTATGCTCCCAGCGTGACTTGTAGAGGTTGGTTTCTTGTATTTAACATGACTTGCAAAGGTTGTTTACATATGTCCAATATGAATAGAAGTGACTGGAATTTTTCCCTCGGCGTGACTACTAGAGGTCGGTCGCTAGTCTCCAACATGACTGGAAGAGGTTGGTTTCCAGTCTCCAAAATAACTCGTAGAGGTTGGTGACCTAGTGCCAATATGACTTGCAATGAATATACTTTTTCCCCTAGCATGAATAGCAAAGGCTGGTTGAAAGTATTCAACATGACTTCTAGAGGTTTTTGAAATAATTCCAACATGAATAGAAAATGTTGGTTTCATTCCCCCAACAAAAATAGAAAAGGTTGGTTACCAGTCTCCAACATGACTCACATAGGTTGGTGACCTGGTGCTAGTATGAATTACAATGATTAGACTTGTACTCCTAGTGTGATGAGAAGATGTTGGTTTCTTGCCCCCAACATGACTAGGAGAGGCTGGTTATAGATATCCAACATTACTAATAGAGGTTGGTGACTTATTCTTCTTAATCTTCCTCTTCCTATTCCTTTTAGACTTATAGTTACTAGTAGCAAGAAATTCACCAGAAGAGGGAGGAGGAGAAGGAGTAGACTTCATTAATAAAGAAGGTTAAACATCAACATCTGTTTGATTCCCATGACATAAAGTGCTTATCTGAGAAGCGTCAAGAGCTTTCAGAACATTTAGAGTGGTCCACAACCAAACTGGTATTCCAACATTCAACCCAGGAATGTTCAAAGTGGCCATCAAGGGGGCACCAACATTTAAAAAGAAAGGAAAAGCACAAGAATCCCCTTGGGAAGAGGTCCCTTGGTTGGTATCCTTAAGAACTTTGGCCATGACATTTTTATGCATAGGTTCATCCCTTGTGAGATTTTTCATGTCAAAAAAAGTCTCACACAATTACTCTGGTGAAATAGTGGTATAAAAATCCATGCCTCCTAGGAGGTGGCTCCATGCTTTCAAAAGAATGACTAGGGGTCCTTCTTGACCAATGAAGTGATTGGGCAACCATCTTGAATCAAATATCCAAAAATAGTGATACAAACACAACCCAAGGCCAACTATACAAAGAAACACTCCACTAAAAAGTCATAAGAGAAACATCGCAAACAAACAAATTATCCAAAACTTTATCATAGGTGGATAACACCTTGAGTCAAAAATAATGAAAAAGTGGAAAGGGGCCTTATAGAAATCGCCACGGGTTGATCATGTCCCAAGACTGATGAACAAAGGAGTGAGAAGAAATTACCCCGACCTCCACTTACCATCCCTACACAGTGCAAGTAACCATCGCATCATGGGGAACCCTCTAGGGGTACTGATAGTGTGATACGATGTCTACCCCAGGTACCATGGGAAACCTCCCGTAGTCACATCTTATATACCTAGGAAAATTAACTAAGGATACCAACTCACAGTCAACGTTTGGGGGTACATTCAACAGTCAAGATCGAATGTTTAAGCAGGGTAACATATCCCAAAGCTCTGAAAGCACCACCTATCAGGGATGTATGGATTCTAGTGAAGCCCCCAAAATATGATCTCTTTGCAATGTTCAGTCAAGCTTCAGAGGGGTTATCTCCTTGGATGTTACTCACATGCCCTTGTGTTTATCTCCTATGTTAGAGGAGGCTCCTGACTATACTTATACAACAATTGTATTTGATTCTCCCCATCTCAAAATCCTATTTTTTAATCATCCTTGGATATTTACCTCTCTAATCTTAATCCACGGCCCGAACCCTAAACTTGTTAATGAACCCTAGAAACAAAGTCTAGTAAATTTTAAGTTTAGTGTTAATTTTAGCTCTTTTTATTTACTCAAAGGATATAAAAGTAAAATTGATAATTTTTTAGACTCTTGCAAATATTAAAATTATATGAACAATGGAAAATAAAACTTTACACTAATTTTTTAATGAATAGTTTTTTCAAGAAAGCAAAATGCATGAACAATCTTTCAAACCTTGAAATTGAATATTTTTTTATTTTTGATGAAAAATGGACAATGCAACCTTTTGAGAAAAGAAAAAGAAGAAAAAAAAAAGTATTTTATTTGTTATTTTTCCTTTGAAATTCCTTTCAATATGAGAAGAAAACAAAATCCTATTCTAATGCCTTTTTCTTTTTCAAATATGAAGAAAAACAATGCCACAGAAAGAAAGAGACCTAACTAGTAGCAAACTAGGTTTTTCCATTTTATTCTTCTTTATACCAAAGAATAATTAAATAAAATATGATAAAAGAAAGAAATTTTGTCTTTTATAAATTAAAATCCAAATGAAATAACAAAATAAAAGTATCGAACTCAAATACAAACTCAAGTTTCAAAAATGGCTGCAACGATGACCAAGAAACTGAGATCCTGAGAATAAGACTAGTCTTATAGTTATGCAATATGAGCGATAAAAAGGATTCAAATATGGATTAAAAAATAAAATTCCATTCAATTATAAGGCTTTATCAACCTCCTATATCCCTCAAAACGTTTCGGATAAAAACTCCCCAAAAACGACTCCCCAAAATCCAAAAAACAGTGTTGAAAAAGGATGAAAAAACAAGCCCAAAAATCACATTTTTGGAGCCATATGCCCATCTATCCATTGTAGGCCCTTATCTCCACTATAGGTCATTTATAGAAACTCTTTTACATTCCCTATCCTTCTATAGGGAGCGTATGTACGCATCTAAGCCTTCCATAGGCCACGTATATGACTTGTAGTAGTACACGTTTTTACCTCTTAAAATGTGTGTATGTACACGCTCTTATATTTAATAAGAAGCATATGTACGCTTCTGTTGGTAAAGGAAAGAACATATACAATTGGAAAAACTTGGAAAAATTAGGTCTAAATCCCAAAACTCAGAATGCAACAAAGAGATCAAAAGGAAGACAAAAATAATGGAAACCAAAAAGTGAATCAAATAATGACTCAGAATGATAGAAGAATCAAATAAAGTTGTTTTTATTTATCGAACTAAATAACTATTTAACTCAAAAAGAAACACACACGGGGTCTTAAATTCCCAAGAGATACCCCAAAAACCTAGCCAAACACCTTCAAACCAGAAAATATTTGAAAAAATCCTTTCTATAAAATGTAAGTGCATGTGCTCAAGGTAGGCCGCATATACAAATTTTTTTAAATTGGTTGGCACATATATGTATGCAACTATGATAACTGGCACAACACGTATATACCCCAAAATTTTCAAAAATATAAAATAAGAGGCAGGCTAAAGGCACAAGTGAGTAAATAAAGACTCAAATAATTGTAAGTCACCAACCTAAGTATCAAGTAGCAGTCTAAAACACAAGAAAAATAAAATAAACCAAGCAAACAAAATAACAAATCCCAAAATATGCCCACTAGGGAGAAGTCCCTATTATGGTCACCACTTCTTTTTTCGGGGGAAAATACCCTACAACAGTGGGCTTACTTCATCATACTAATGACCGTACAAGAAACAAATTCCATAAATAATACTTAACAAAGATATTATAACCAAATTCAAAGGAAATAACTAACTATTGGGAGAAAGAGAAAGATTAACTCACCAGGATTCCAACGGTTGAGGTTGTTCTCGATTTTCAAAGCCTCTTTTCTCTTTTCCAATGGTTCCTCTACAAACTGAAAGAACCTTGAACAAGCATACTTATACAAAGAGGTAGTTATACTAATAAAAACTTTTTAGTCCTATGAAAAATGACATAAATATAAAATCAATTAGTATTAAATGAAGAATATATAAAAGAATTGTAGATTTAAGAAATACCAAAACAGTACACTTCAAAGTAATGAATTTATATATTATTGATGAACAATAGTTAGGTAGTTATAGATTTTACCTGTACGATTTGGCATTTCCCTATTGAAAGAACTTTGGATTCCTCCACCCCAAATCTTTCTATAAGGGTTAGCTTTGAATTTGAATTCACCATGGACCCAAAGAGAATATATGGGAGACTATTGGTTAGATAGATTGGTGATTAGAAAGAGGTTGGAAACAAGGGTTTCCATATCAAACAACTAGAAACAATAGGGATATGTATGGGCTTACAGAATCTGCAAGTTTATCCAAACTGGTGTTTGCTCTAATGTGAAAAGTATCGTTTTCTTACTCCTTGGAAAAAATTATCCTTTTATGTGGTCTCTAGTTGGTTAGAGAAGATTGAGTACAGGTAAAAGTAGTAAGGAAACTAACCATGCCTGTAACTTAACATTTAATTAAGCATAATTATATGTTTTTCAACATTTATTAGCATGCATGTGACAGTACCTTGAGTATCCCTCATATACACATGCTTCATAACTTCTAGGGCATGTACATCTTCCAAAACAATGTTTTCTAGAAGGAATCAATGAGGTATGGGAAAGAGTTGTCTATAAGTAGGATAGGGGTTAGGCCAATAAGAGAACTAATGCTTCAAAGGTGGCAATGGACTCTATAACAATAAGTCAATGAATATAAATGGAACAATGGAAAAAAGGAATTTGGTAATGTCACAATCAAACATAGCCCTAGATGACCATCGCAATCGAACATAACCCTTGATGATTGTCACAATGTAACATAAGCCTTTATGGATGTCGCAATGTGACACAACCATTGAGGAATGTAGTAATTCAACATAAGTCAACCAAGGTGAACATAATTATTGTGACATAACCATAGTCAACCATGGGTACCCATGGTAAATAATATTCAACAAGGTTATCTATAGTCAACCATACCCAACCATGGTCTACAAAAGTGAGTCATATTCAACCAAATTCAACCTTGGTCCACCATAGTCAAACATATTCAACTATGGTAAATCATAGTAAACCAAAGAAAACCATATTGAATGATGGACGACTAAAGATAACCATGGCTAACATAAGTCAACCATGATAAGAATCACAATATTAAATACCATTAAGGAACATCACAATCTAACCTAACCCTTCTGAAACATTGCATTGTGACATAAACATTGAGGAACATAGTAATTCGACATAAGTAAACGAAGAAGAATGTCATAATGCTACATAACCATTGAGGACCATCACAATCCAACATATTCGTTCATGAATGATGCAATACAACAAAGCCCTTCAAAAACACTGCAATATGACATAAGTCAACCAAGAGGAATATTGCAATGTGATAGAATCATTAAGGAACATCACAAATGTGACATAACCCTTTATGAATGTCACAATGCAACATAACCATGGAGGAATTTAAGAATTCCATATTAATCTAACTAATATGAATATTATAAGGCATCATGACCATTCAATAACAAAGAAATGTAACAATTCCATATTAATCTAACTAAGATGAATATTATAATGCATCATGACCATTCAGAAACATTGCATTGAAACATAGCCCTTAAGGGATGTCACAAGGTGACGTAACACTTAATGAACATTATAATGTGATGTAACCATTAAGGAACATCACAATTCAACATAGGTCAACGAAGATGTATTCCACAATGTGACATAATCATTGGGGTACATCACAATCGAACGTAAACCTTGAGGAACGTCACAATGCAACATAACCCTTAATGAATATCATAATTTAGAATAATTGAAGAGGAACATAGCAATTCCACATAAGTTGACTAGCCACATGTAAATGACAATGAACCATAATGATTTAAGAATGTCACAATGGAACATTACCCTTTAGAAACATTTCAAGGTGACATAACACTTTAGGAACATTTCAATGTGACAAAACTAATGAGGAACATAACAATTTGACATAAATCAATGAATCTAAATGGCACAATGTGATGTAGAAACTTGGGAAGATCTCAATGTAACATAATACTTGATGGACATTATAATGCAACACAACCATTAAGAAATGGCACAATGTGAAATAACCATTGAGTAATGTCGCATGTGACATAACCCTTGAGGAATGTCACCATGTGACATAACCATTGAGGAATGTCGGAATGCAACATAACCCTTGAGAAACATCGCAATGTGACATAACCCTGGAGGAATTTTATAATGTGACAGAACCCTTGAGGAATGTCATAATGTTACATAATAATTGATGGAGATCACAACATGACACAACCATTGAGGAACATAGCTATTTGAAATACGTCAACCAAGATGAATTTTGCAATGCAACATTTCCATAGTAAACCATGGTTAAACATAATCAACATTGTCAACCATAGTCAACCATGGATAACCATAATAATCATGACCAACCATAGTCAACTAAAGCCAATCATAGTGAACCATGGCCAAATGAAGATGACCATGGTTAACATAAGTCAACCATGATAAACATCACAATATGAAACAATTGTTGAGGAATGTCACAATCTAACCATAGTAAAACATGGTCAACCATAGTGAACCATAATCAAGCACAGTGAATGTTGGAAGATGCCAATTTTGGGAGAAAATCAAGGAAGTTTTGAAGAAATCAAGGCAGTGACGGAAAATGGGGAGTGAGCTGGAAACAGAGGAAAAAAAACACTAGAAATATAGGAAAACCAACGCCGAGGAAAAGTAGTTACAAAGTGGAAAAATCATTGCAGAGCAGTTGGAAAGTGGACAAATGCCAAATTGGAGAATGGTTGGATCCTGGACTAGCTAAGATTGAGTCAACTGGAAAGTGGAAAAACCTAATCCACTTAGGGTTAGGGTTTTTGTAAGGGATTTGTCCCATTTTTGGTATAAGTATAATGTATTAGGATTGTGGAAATGTTGGTTGGAAGGTCTCAGTTTTGTCCTGAGTTCTAGATTTTTTTAGTCTATGCAAGTTCGAAGATTTTTTCTAAGTTTTGTGAAGACTATCACGATCTGTGGAGATCGATTGTAATGGAGGAATAAATGTATAGTGCACGACACTGGATTTTGTAGGAATATTAATAAACAACTGAAGCGACTCATCTTTGTGGACGTAGCCCCGGGAGGGGGTGAACCACGATACATCTGGGTTATGTGTGAATGTTTGTAGTACTTGTGGTAATATTTTCTTTAATGAGTTTTATGATTATCATGTTAAAATGATAAAGGAAATAATATTGCGCACTAAGGATAAACTGATGAAATTTGTAGAACAACACTAAATAGATGGATTACATATTTAGTATTCATATTTGAATCTTATGTTGCAGTAAATGAATATATGTCATTAGGTATATGTTGTTACAATGTTTAATGAAGTTCTGTTGGAATAGTTGTGTCACTGGTCAGAACTAAGATATAGCTAGGGTTAGAATAATAGATGGGTATTCAAGGGCTAGCAATTGAGTATATCTAATGCCCCTGAGAGAGAAGAACATCTCATCCCATGGTTGCAGACACTTGAGTCCTGTGGCCACCCATTGAAGCCATATTGGGTGAGACTATGGAGTGCACTCTGTGTGCTCTGATGCCTTCTGGTATCCAGAAGGGCCAATGGTAGAAGGGTTGTTGGTAATCCAGTAGTTAGAATCTGGGATGTATCACGCTGTATAGCGTGAGGGCTTAAGAAAGGGGATGTTTTTAGGTTGGAACCCCACGAAAGAGGATATTTAAAGGTGGTTCACAATTCAAGAACTAGATTTTTCCCACAAATATAATAGAGTCCCTAAGTTTAAGCCAAGACAGTGCTTGGAGAGATACATAGTTATCAAAATACACAAGAGTTTCTTTAGTGATTTTCCCACACTATTGTGAGAGTGGATAGAATGGATGAAATATAACCATCCAACAAATAGATTTAGATCAGTGGAGTGGACAGAAGAGAGTATCACGCGGTTGAAGAAGGTGAATAACAAATTCATGCATGCAGTAGATTTCTAGCTAAACAACATTGTAGCGAGGTATATCATTGAGTTTGCAGTAGACACATTGAAGTATTACGATGTAGAAGAGAAGGCGTTTCTTAAGGGTCCAAGGGGAAGGTACATCAGGTCATTGTACGCTTCAATCAAGAGATTGTTGCATGATAAAGGGATATTAACCATGGAGTTAGACAACTAAACTACAATGCGTGCATGGGGGAGTTAGGGGAAACACTGAGGAAGGTCTGAGATGGAGGGGGAAATGGATAGATGAGAGAGAAGTAAAGAGAAATATCCCATTATGATGGATCAAGAGGAGATCCAGGAAATTCCGCAGAAGGAAGGAATGACACGCAGTGGCAAACCCAACCAATATAAGATCAATAAGAAGAAAAGAGAAGTAGCTGAGAGGGAAGGCTTGGAGAGTGATGAGGAAGAGGTAGAGGATCTCTATGCTTTGGATAAAATTGAATAAATTATACGTGCCACATATGAAATAAATACTAGAGGAGCGAGATCTAATGAGGAAGAAAGTACCCCTGTCTAGATCCGAATCAGTGTAGAACCTACAACCCCATGTACGATTAACACATCATAAAAGAAATAATTATATAGAGAACCAGTGACTGACATTCAAAGGAATCTATGAGATCATAATATAAGTGAGTGTACAAGTGGAAGTACCAGTAGAAATACCAGTGGGAGTTCAAGTCCGAACAATAGTACATACATAGTAGTACCGCTCGGAGAAGGTACAACAAATTCTATAATGGAAGGTGTAGATCCAACGATATGATTACTAGAGTTCCATGGGGATGGAGAAAAATACCTAGAGAATAACCTATTCATGTGTGAGCGAATATGGGAAGAGAAAAGAGTCACTGATGACGTAGCAGGTTGAGTTGATGGCAGGACAGACTGCGCCATAGTTTGAAAATGTGCAGCAATTTCAAGTAGTGCCACAGTTTCAACAACCCCCGCAGTATAATCAGGAACCACAATATCATCAAAAGAACATGGATCCAGAAGGGAAAAGAGGAGGATTCAGAGGTAGAGGAAGAGGAGGAATGGGAAAAGGAAGAGGGCATATTATCTACCATAATTTTTATCATCAAGGACACTATGCCATATATTTTCCTTAACCAGCAACAACATGTATGTATTGTTGTGCAACATATCATGTGAGATAAGATTGCTTGAAGTTAATGACGAATATCCAAGAGAAGAGGAATCTAAATAACCAGAATTTTCAGTGGATTGTTGCAGAAACAAGGGATCCTGGGAGGAACATCAATGTCGTGACTAGAGGAGGAGTGAAGATAGGAGTAGATGCACATAATAAGAAGTAATCTTAGTGTTGGATTCATAAGAACACTCAGCCACAACAACAATTTGATGCAAAGAAGGAGAAGGAGAATTTCAAGGAAGAAAAGAAGGAATTCTTAAAGGAGAATGAAGCCTCCACATCGAATACAATGTCGAGGTATGATACCCTTATTTTTTATATGCCTCATTATTTGGAACATACTTGCAAAGGAAAGAAAAAGTTAGAAAGTAAGTAACTTAAATAATTTCTTGGAATCTTTCTTTAAATTACTTAATGATAAGAATGCCATGGATTTGTTTAAAAGTATGCTTGAGAAATGTATCATAGAGGAAGGAGTTGGAAAAAAACCAAAGAAGATTAATCATGTCCATAGAAAGAAAAGAACTAGTAGAGAGTTGAGATTGCATGAAAATATAGGAGACTTTATTATGGGAAATTTTATCCTAGACTTAGGATCAGAGGTCAACATTTTTCCAAAGAAGACTTGGGAAGCAATGGGAGAACCTACACTAGGGTATTCACCTATCCAATTGAAGATATAAAACCAACATAGAGTGATTCCCATAGTTATATTGGAGAATATAACAGTGGATCTAGATGGTGTGTGCACCACAACAGACTTTGAAGTGATGGATATGGTGGATGAGTCTATACCATTTCCAACACTATTGGGAATTGATTGGGCCTTTGATAATTAGGACATAATTAATTTAAAAACTAGAAATATGATATTTGAAGCTGGGGAATTTAGATTAGTAGCACCTTTATATCCCTTAGATTGTGAGATATATGCAGAACCTATGCCTGACAGTGTTCTAGAGGATGATGTGAACCAGTTGTATAGGAATAGTGCGTGAGATGAAGACTATGTGAATCCAACTATAGTTGGAGTGCTTAGTTGGAGGAGTATTAATTCCTACATGTCAGATTTTGATACTGGAGTAGAAAACTAACAACAAAGATTGCATGAAGTCTCTACTAGGAGGTGCACTAGAGTTACATGCATGGTAATATGGGTTGGGACAGAAGTAAGACAATTTTCCATATTTACTGAATAGGACAATTTAGAAAACTTCCTAACAAAGTTTGAATCAGAGGTTTTGGGTAGTCATAGATTATTAGTGTTGGATATAGAACTGAGGGACACACCTGCATGATAGTGGGGTGCACATAAGAAGATAATTCAGGACTGGTATCAGTGTAAGTGACCGATGCACATAAGATTTGGTAGGAGTCAACAGGATAGACTCTTACAAAAGTATGATGGAAGAGGGAACCCAAGACAACACATAGATGAGTGTGTCACTAATTGGATATTGGTACCACCAGGGGAATGGATGCATTACTTTATTCATACAATATAAGGAATACCTATTTATTGGTACAAGGAGTGGGAACTGCGCAGAGAAACTGCAAGTTGGGGCGTAGTGCAACATAACTTTATTAGGAACTTTGCATTTGAAAGTGATAATCCATGGGTGGATCTAGAATTACATAGGATCAAAGGGAATATATTTGAATATTATGGGGTAGATACAATGAAAATAGATAAATATTACAGAAAATAAACACTTGAAAAATTAGTTTAATTTTATCAGGTCGTAGAGGATGAAGAAGCAGAGGAAAACCCACATGACATATAGATATTAGAAGGGGAAGGAGAAAGAGGGTTGGAAGGACCCCTGTTACAATCAGAAAATTTTACTGCACCTATGAAGATTAAAAAGGTCAATAATGGGACTAAAGAGAATCCCAATATAGCCAACATTGGAGA
>SNQJ01S0075755.1:9446-38195 GCA_010110895.2 Picea sitchensis
TTTTGATGCAGCAACTTGACATTCATCATGAAGATATATTGATGAAAATGTTCATGTATTCATTGGAAGGCGATGTGAGGCAATGGTATAGAACAATCCATACTTCTAGTATTTCCTCTTTAAAGGACTTTCATGATGTTTTTTATTCTCATTGCAAGAAAATTTATCCAGCTGAAAGACTTTTTGAGAATTGTTGTGAGGGGTATGCATCATATATTCAAGATTCAACAAGTGATTCCTCTAGCAGTGATGATGCAGGGGATGATTGTAGAGAGAAAGACTTAGATGATGAGTTTCATAATGCTTTTCCTAAATTTGAAGAACAAATGCATCATTCATGTCAAAATCTAGGTCCCCAAGAGAAACATCAATATGGACAATCCATCATTTCCTTATCTCCTCCTTTTCTTGATTCTTTAAGTCAAGAGGTCATCTTAAATTCATATTTATTTAATCATGAGAATAGTATTGCAACTTTTCATGACTGAATTCATAGCTTATCAGTCCCTCCTATTGTTAATGAACCAATGTGCCATGATTTGCCAAGTTTTGATGACTATGAGGATGTTTTCCCTGAGAAACCAACTGTCCCAGCTATTGTACTAATCCCCTTAGCCAATAATAGTCAAATGGTCATTGATTCACATTTGTATAATGATTATGAATATGATTTTCATGAACAATTTGTTGAATACCTTACATCAGAAAAGTACCCTTCCCATCAAAGCAACAATAGCTTGTTTCAACCCTCATGTCATATTTTTGTTGCTGAAAAAGAAGAAAAAGATGATAATCTAATTTTAGAGGGTGAAAAAATGAGAAATTGGGACCATAAGCCAAGATATGATGAATATCCCTCACAATCAGAAGATAAGATAGAAGAATTTAGTTTCCCAAGCACTTATAATTGTGATGAACTTCCCTATCAACCCCCTATTCCTCTTGACGACACAAGCTCAGTTTCATCAAGAAGCCAAGATCAAATGCGATGTGATCAGATGAGAAAGGTTGAAATTAAAGGAAGACAAGCATCACTAAGCCTTTTTCCTAATACACCTCATGACCAGGAGTGGACCAAGGCCATATGCATTGAGGATGAATCAGAAAATCAACAAGCCATACAACAACCAAGAACAGTGGAGGAGGGACCTAATACAATACTTTTCCTTTTTGCACAAAGCAATGTTGCAGGGGCAAGTATTGATGATGTTTTTCAGGATCCATTTGCAGCTTGTCTGGAAGCAGAAAGTGGGCATAGGCTCATTGATTTCTTCAATGGAAAGTGTATTTCCAGAGGTTTCTTTGACGTTCCTTCAAGTAAGAATTATCTCTGGTGCTTAAGGAAGCACATTTCAAAGCTTCAAAAAGTTGAAAAAATGATGAAATGGCTTCATTGGTTGTTTCATGTAACTTGAAAGATTCATTTTCCCAATAATTAGAGTAGGTGTGTGCAATAAGCTTGCTGGACAAGCATCATTTTCATCATTTTTTCATTTTTAGTTTTTATTTTCATTTAGTTTCAGCTGAAGGTCACAGGTCAAAGCAGATTGCAAAGGTTAAAGGTTGAGAGCATGAATCCACAAGCCCAAAGGATAAGGCATTGAAACTACAAGAATTCTTAGAGCCTCACAGGGAGGACTGTATCCCCCATGGAGCCTATGTTAGCACAAGATTGGTTTATCCCTCAACATTGCATAAGTGGCGCTACCTACAAGCACTACCTAATATTTCGTAGAGTACAAAATCTGCATTTCATCATTCATTTTGGCAAATGAATACAATTGTTATGGGATTTTTATTTGTTTTGGGGAAAATTGAAATTATATTGAGTTATTCCAAATATCCAAGTTCAAGCATCAGAGCACCCACAGTTTTATTCTACCGAATTTCATGCAGAAACATAGCCGGGCACTACCACAGGCGCTGCGTAATATACTGGCAGAGGATAAATTGTGCAGAGTTATTCTACCAGTTTTGAGTCACTAATTTAAAACTTCGTTTATGAGCAGTTGAGGATGTATTTTTGAAAAATGGAGGAGGTTTTTGTTCATAACATTCCAAATAACAAAAATCTCTCTCATTTTTTCAAAATGTGTTTTGGTTTGAGATATATTGGATATATAAGTAGGCATTGCGTACTCTGCACAGTGGTGTTACGTACTAATTTCCTGTAGCGGTCACGGTTTTGATATTCAACTTGTTGGGAGGTTGCCACATGTCAAGGAGAGTTCGAATGTATTCTCAAGGATCAATTAGATATCAAGGGACACTTGCACACAATATTTAGCTCCATCAAAGGCCTCATGCATGAGGTGGAAACAATTTATTAATGACTTCCAACAAATTCTTGAAAATCAACAGTTTGTTGGATTTTTGTCTCTTTGATTGTTGCCACCTATCTCCAAGGCTTAGAATCCAATGGAGGAGATGGGATTCGAACTCGTTAGGTTATTTGGATTCTATTTTCTATTTAAGGAGGGAGATATCTCTCTGAGAAGAGGATTGCTGAGGCAAGAGAGGCTAGAGAGAGTAGGAATAGGCAGTTTTCCTATGTGTGTTCATTTGTAAGCCTGTGGACATTTTTTGATTGTAAGAATTATTGCTATTGGAGACTCATGAGAGCCGTGATTTCATATTGTAAATATTTTGTCTATATTTCTTCTTATTTGAATATATTGCATATTTGAGGATCAAATACTGTCAATAATTTATGGATCCCTAAGCAACAGAGGATCTGTTGTATTTTTCCCATCAGTCGTTGTTTATATTCAAGTATTTGTTGATTCATTAAATTGAGAGGATATCTATTTACTGAACATTCTATCTTATGTTTTCCGTCTTCATTTCTTCCACCTATCAACATATAATCTTGTTTTCTGTTTAGCATCTTTTGTGCCTTCGATGAGTGGGATGTTTGTGACTCGATTTCCCATTGGTGTAGCCTACTAATCTACAGTTTGTTGCCCTCTCTCTTTCTTTATCCATCTTGTTTATCCACCTATTCAAAAGCAAAGTTATATTTTACATTCTGATGGGTGTTGAGCTTACACTTTAGCAGTCAAAGTGCGACTTTCAGTGCTAACAGGATACATGACACTTGCCACACCCCCAACATATAGATATGGAAAGAAGCTTAGTGAAAATAATTCAAAGACTAAAAATGCTATTATGAATGGCCTGGTTGATTTAGTATATGTCAAGGTTATGCATTGTGACTTTGCAAAGGATTTTTTGGATAAAATTCAAAATTTTTACGAAGGAGATGACAAAGTCAAAGGAACCAAGCTTCAAACTTATAGAGGTCAATTTGAACAACTGAAAATGAAAGAAGATGAAGATATCGTAGCTTATTTTCTATGAGTTGATGAAATAGTTAATACTATTAAAGGCTTGGGAGAAGAAATTAAAGAACCAATAATTCTTCAAAAGGTACTTAGGTCTCTTGTAATGATATTTGACCCTAAGATTTCAACCCTAGAAGAAAGAGAAGATCTTGCTACATTGAGCATGGGTGAGCTACATGGAATAATTACAACTTATGAAATGAGAACAGAACGAGATAATCCATCCAAGAAGGAAGAAAATTTCAAAGAATCCAATAAGATAAGAAAGAATAAGCATAAGTCAAAGTAAAATTTCAACTGTAGCGATGTTTCAGATGAAGACAAATAAATAACCAACTTCATAAGGAAGATGAAGAGATGAAATGACAAGTACAAAGGAAAGATTCCCTTACTGTAATACCCTTGTTTCCCCCAGCTTGTAATTAATCATTAATTATGATTATCATGCTATGGAATATGTACAATGTAAATTTATTATTGTTTAGATTTCCAATGACTGACTGTGGGGGTGAAGCCTCGAAGTATTTCCCATAATATCACTAGAGGAAAAGAGTGAGGAATTTGTGGAGACGGTTCATTATGTCAAAATGACCCAGATTTCTCCTTGCTAAAATAATAAGCCTCATCCTGATCCAAAGGAGGAATCAGTTAATAAGAAAGGGACTGGTGGTTGAACAATCAACTACCCCAATGAATGGGATCATGGAGGGTCTAGCTGGGGAGACAGAAAACTGTCATCCCGAAGTACCACAAAGGGAAGTTTTTTTTCCTTCAGGACCATACTGATATGAGTTTCCTTCTGACAGAAGGAAAAAGATAGGTCCAGAACCTTCCCGAGGAGGAGAAAGGCATGAAATAATACATGTGAAAGAGATAATATGGAGGAGAGGTGCACAACCTGTATATGTAGAGAGAAAGATAAAGAGCGTGAGAGGCTCTCGAGTTGAGAGGAAGAACTGGAATCTCAATAAGCTATTCTGGTTACTGAAGAGAACAAGAGAAAAATATCCCTAGGAGTTTGTAAAAAAATACGACCTGAGCAGAAGACTGCGAGCTTGATGCTGAGGGAGCATCTAATAAACCTCGCAGAGGCTGTGACAAAGAGAGATCTCTGAGGAATTGCAAGAGTTGTTGTGATAGAGAGAGTGTCTGAGAAACTAGAAGAGTTCCCTAATGATATCATGGCTTGGCACGGGGGTGGCCAGAGTGATAATAATGAATGCCTCTGAGCCTATGGTTGGGTGGAGAGGCTAACACCCACATTCAGTTGGTCGGTAATCGACTGTAATAGATAAGTGTTCCGTTTACCTAATGCACTTTGATTGCAATGCATGTTTTGAATATTTAAGTTTTCTTACCTCTAAGTTAATTGGGTAATGTTATGTTATCTATTTTCGGAGTTATATGCTTGTGTGTGTATTTCATGTTTGAAGGAATGAACCTTTGATATTCTATAACTTTCAAATTGTTTCTCTTCTAAAATCCTGGTTCAAGGAATACACATATACTCGTTTTAGTATAAAATCTCGAAGGAGTGACCCGTGCAAAGTGTGCGTAGGGCCAACACTTAGTGAAGTGTTGAAATGATATCAAGGTGAGCAAGCACAAGGAGTGCACAAGATATTTTTGAGAGTCTCAAGATTAGGAAAGATAGATATATTTAGGTCTCGAAAGGGAGGATTCCTTTGTTTGGAGGACGAGTGGACGAGATCCGTTTTGGAGGAAACAAATTCTCTCATGACCATTGGATATGGAGAAGAAGCATGGGTGTTAACCCCTCGAGTCCTTTGGACTTTGTCAATTCGACGAATGGTGTGTGTTAATCGTAAAGGAGGAAAATTCTATGAAGTCTCGAAGCCCGAAGGTAATCTGGGTTGTTAGTAGTAGAGCGACGCGTGTCCGCAGATCAACGAATATCCGAAATTCTGGTTATCTGGAGAAATCAAAATGCAATCACAAGAGTGTGCAAGTTCTGCGAAGCTCTGAAGGCCGGAGAAAATCTTGGCCATTGGTGCCAGGTGCACGTGGAAACAAATTGATCATGGTTTGGAGTTCGACGGTCCGGAAAAATATGAGGTGTGTTTCATTTTGGGTCGAGAAATCCCAAAGGCTAAGGTAGATATCGACCACTCATTATCGAGGACACATGGACCATTGATCAAGGTCCTTTGCATGTTCGAACTTCGGAACTTCGGAAGGAAGTGTGATACAAGGCGTGGAAATCTTCGAAGCCTAGAGCCCGGAGAAGACATCAACCGTCGATCTAAGGATCCTTCGGGATCCCTCTTGACTGTTTGATCATAGGGACGTGTGTATCTGTTAGAGTAGTATTTGCCTCACCCTATGCAATATTGTAGAGAGGGCCTTATTCCATTTCCATATGCAGACTTGTCTTCCCTGTTACTAAAGTCCAGAGACTAAAATATAAACTTTTCCCACTTATACGCATCTTGCACCCTATACAACAAGCGTATACATAGGTTTCTCCACTACAGCTCGCGTACATCGGGATTTGTGCCAAAAAATCAAAATTAAATGTTGGGTTTCCATGTCACGATAGGAGATTTCTGATCCTTGGCCTTCCATATACTAGAAACACTTCGACTCGGCCCTTCAGTTTCATTTTGAAGGCTATAAAGAAGTCAATTCCAAGTTGTGGAAAAGGAGAGAGAATTCAAATTTTAGAGCAAAGTTACTCTGGAGAAATTATTTACTTCATATTGAGTCTGCATCCCTTTGTCCTTTAAGTCTGAACACAATGTTCAACCCCCAAGATCTTCCCTTATTGATGGAGAACCTCTTTGTCTCCCTTATATGAGATTTCCTTTGGTGGAGGATTGAAGTGGAGGATTGAAGTCTCTGGGTACATAGTCTTGATTCACTGGTGCGCTTAGTGGTGGGATATATTTAGGCAAGATGCTTGGGATCATGTTAACAGTGGCGAAGTCATTTTTGAGCTTAGATCATCTTTCCGAAGGCGGTCGAGATGGTCCTGCTCGAGTAGTGGAAGGGGAAACTATAAGTACACCCGAGGACAATGCCTATACACCTGTAGACATTCCGTGTTCTGACATGACTCTCTCAGCCATTAAATCAATTAGAACTTCTTCAACAATTTTCTCAGCAGTGCTGAGCTTGTTCGACATACAAACTTGGGTCAGCTGGCTCGAGTGCAAAAGGAATTCAGAGACGACAGTGAATAGTAAGGCAATGATCTCAGGGAAAGTAAATCTCAGGGTTCACGCTCATATTCTCAGTTAGCAAAAAGTATTCTTGGTGCGTGGCGCGTCAGTTTAAGTAGGCAATCTCAACAACGGTCTTCTTGCAACAGAAATGGGGCCTTCATTAACTCCGTTCTATCCGTTCTGGTACTATCCAATGGTCTAGTGGTAACCCATAACTGTTTTTCGATCCGTTCAGAGCGGCGATCGAACGGGCATATCGGTTCCAATGGCTATTTTGCTTCGTCGTGGCGAAGTACTCTATGTCGTTGTTTTGATATCTCATCGATGCTCTCATTCTACAATTATTCTTGCTGCGAAGTGTCCTCTAGAACCTCTTGTAACCTTATAGTATTATCCCTTTTCTTTCTTAACTTCCTAGCCTTCTTCCCAGTGAGTTTCGTCTCAGTAAGGCTTTTACCATTCTGACGTTTATCTTCTGTTGTCTTAGTTACTTTGCACTGTGGAAAATATTTCTTAGGGTTCCTTGATAATACTTCTTATATATCAAAAATAGGTAACTCGATATTCTACAGATCCTCAAGTGTTCTCTTAGCTTCGACATCGGAGGTACTAATATTAAATATCTGTGATCTGCTCTTTTGTTCTTCAATCAAGTGTGCGATCCTTCTGGTCATAAAGTCTTTTAACTCTTGCTTCTTCTGTTCCAACACTTTCTCTTCCTCTCTTCATCTGGCCTGTTCTCTATCAATCCAGGGTTTTCCTATGAGCATGGTAAATGGGGCACTATCTTCAACAAATTTAATGATCTCAAAGTCTTCCTCTGTCGAAGTTCCATTGACAGTCATAGGTATCCGGGCAAGCCTTCCACATAGGTTTACTAGCTTTCCTCTGAAGAAACTTGTTCCTCCTAGGGAAGGGATCATGGTAGGATTTCCTATAGCTTCCCAAGTTCTTTCTGGCATAATGTTCACTTGCACTTCTTCATCAAGAGTAAAATCAATGTCAAAGTCCCCTATTCTTGCTTCGATTTTCTCCTTTTCTTTGAAGATATTTGATAGCCTAACATGTCGGTGGTCATTCAAGGTATCTCTCATCTTTAGAAATATCTTTTCTGATTCCTTCTGGGTTTCTGCTATAATCTTGGTCTCTTGATCTCCCTTAGGATTTGCTTGTTCCATATTCAGCTTCTCAAGCCTAGCAATCATTCTAGGTCAATCCAATACTTCATGGTCCATAGCCTTACAATAGAGGCAACTAGGTCTTCTCCCAGGGCATTCTTTAGTAATATGCCTCGGTCGTCTACAACTATAACAGAGGGTTAATCCTCTCGTTCATTTAGATGTTCCCCAAATCCTTCTGTACTGCGCACCAGGATCATGGTGGCTAACCTGCAAAAAACATTTTCTAGGAGTCTGCATCGACTTGTTAGTCCAGACATTCTTTTGATGCATAGGTATAACATATCTATCACTATACTTATTAGATCTATTCATATCAAACTTTATTTCATATATTAATGCCCTAGTTTTGAATCTAGGACAAAATCTATCAAACATACCTAGATCCATGCTTTAGAAACAAAAAATTTCACTTATCTTACTTCTGCAGAGCACAAAGCTTCCAGATCTAAAAATTTTAACTATTCTTACCTTTATCAAGGCATAGAGCTTACAGATCTTACCCTTTTCTTCACAGATTTGACTTCTTTTCTTCAGATCTGACCTCCTTTCTTGGCACAAAGCTTCACAGGTCAAACAAAACACTGCGCACTAGGGAAACAGATCTACGCACACAAATTATTTCACACAAAGCTTCTTCTTCTTCAGTTCCCAGTAATCAAAATTCCAGGTCCCGGCAACGGAACCATTTGTTGGTATAGGGGCAGACCTAGGGTTCAACGCTTAAGAGTGCACCAACAAAGCCCTAAATACCAGCCGTTTCGGCAACACCTGCGAAGCAGATAAAGTCTCACCTGAGGTAGAGGCAGGGGTGGTTGCAAGACTCAGGTGTCTGCAACCTTAGATGGGACACATATCTGTGATTATCTTTCTTACAACACACTTAGCATCAGTTATTCCTTAACATGCATTCATTAATATACTTCGCAGAAGTCACAGAGCATCACAGTGAATACTTATACTAAGAATGATTCAGTACTTATTCACAACAATATAGGTTAGATTCAACAGCTCAAGCACTAAGCATCTCATATATCAGATCTAATGTTCATTCACTCATCAACATCACAGAGCATGACTAGATCTACTTAACCATATCAAGCACTTAGCCAAGAAAGAGATACATACATAAGAGAGAAACACAAAACACTATACACACATTTACCATGGTTCACCCCCACCCTGGGGCTACGTCTACAAAGTCTTCTTTATCTTATCTTGGTCAAGCAGTTACAACACAGAGCTTTAACGACCCTTACTTTGCACAGGAAAGAAGATCTGCGCATCTCACTAGATCATTCTTCCTTTATCTTCAGCATCAGACTATAACAACGTGCACTTAGCTCTCTGATCTCATGCACAAAGAAATCTAAGATACATCCGATCACACAGATCCCATTACTAGCACTAAGCTTTCATTCATACATCACACAGATGTACTATTTTTTCTATCTCTCTTATCTTACTATCTATATTACCTATTTATAGATTACAAAATGGGCCTAAACGTGGGTAAACCCACGGGCCGACATCCCTTTCCCGTTACATCAACCCAAAACCCTAAAATGGACCCCAAAATAGGTCTTGCTTCCTTATTTTCTACTTGGCGTTGCACTCCTTCCTTGGCAAGTTGTCGCAGTCCCAAAAGTGGTTGAGTAAGACCAAGTACTCTTCAAAACTTGGTCAAGGGCCAACATGGATTAAATTGCAAAAGAAAAGAAGGGAAAAGGGGGAATACTTTTCTCACTTTAAAATCTCTGAATTTCCTACAAAGTTCTAGGTCTTAAAAGAGAAGTTGTGGGAGCAAGTGCAGCTGGAAAAAGGGAGAATGGATAAATAAGCATATTTAAATGAAGGGGCTTGGTTAAGCCAAAATAATTAAAGGCAATGAGGCATTGGAAAATAAATCAGTTGGATTGAAAGTCTAGGGATGTGTAGAAGGAGTTGGACAAGGGAAGAGTTCCTTAACCCCTTCCTTGTTGGTTATTGTATTTCTCTAGTACGAGAGATTGATTTACTAACAAAAGTAAATGTTTTGACATCATAGTGATGATGATTGTATGACTGTAGAAACAATTGAGAATTGTTTGTGTTTCTCTCATGGAAACATTAAAGATAATGTGATGAAGTGCATAAAGATATGCTAGGACATATCTGAAAAATGTTTCATTGATTTGAAGGCTATGATACAAACATTTTTATCTACATGACGACTAATATATTTTTGGTGTATGTCATTTGTCGAAAGAAATTGGATCTTTTGAGAAGGACAGTTTCCAATGATGGACAACCTCAAGTAGAGGATGACTATGAGAAGGTTGTCATTAAAACATTGTTGAGGGGACTTTAATAGTCCCCATAAAGCACCACTGATGGGGTAATATCAGTGAGGATGCTAGCAGCCAAAGAAGGTATAAAAATTTTCATATCTATGTGGCATAAGGTATGAAGTAATTTGGTGGGAAACCATTCTGAAAAGATTTCATTATCTTAAAGATATGAAAATAAGTTTTGAATGGCTGTTGTATGCCATTGATACCCACATAGGGTATGATTCAGGAAAATAACCCAAATAATAGGGTGAGGAAGTCTATGCTAGCCAAATATGAGTTATAATCCTTGCAAGAAAATGAAAGAGTAAAGAGTACCATGGGTACGATAACCAATCTAGGGAGATTGGGAATAAACGTGCTCATAGTTAGCACATTGCATGGAATGCATTGAGGAAATGCATGTTTGCATGAGAGGGTAGGAAATGGATTTTCATCGAGGAAGGAGAATCTTCCACTACTCCACTTGAATTGTGTAGTTGATAAATAAAAGGGAAAATTTGGGTGGCCATGAGTGTTGGCACCCTGGTTACTACTGAAGGATAAATGCTTGGGTGCATTCAAGGGAACATTTTAGTTTCATATGTACTGATTTGGGATCGTGATCATCCTATAGAAGGAAGCACAATCCTACTGCAATAATGAATGAGAATGATTGAACCTTATGGTGAAGAGGTTGCATGAGCTCCAAAACACCCTGACAAGGTGCTTTCCATGAGTGTGGCAAACTTGAAATCAATGCAAGGGTGCATTGGGTATGAATGTGACCATGAATATTGACACTTTGATTAAAGTCATTTAATATTGAACTACATTTGTAAAATTTAGTATGTTGAAAGGATGCATACGTAAATAATGATATTTCCCTTTTACTTTATGCCCTTGAATATATGAAAACGATTTGGACTGCTGGTATGCATAGTGGCTGGAAATATGATGTGCAGGAAAACTAAAATTTTGTTTGGTTGAGGAATGTTGAAATTACAGGAAGAAAAAGGGTCTTGGATATGGAAGTGTTGTAAGCCCATAAGGAAGACCAATTTTCTGCTGAGCCAGAATGCTATGGGAAGAAAAGTCCCATACTTGTGAATCTGGTTCCTATGCGGAATAGATATAAAAATAAATATGGAATTTGGAAATCTGTAGGTGACAAATTTGCAAGGAAATTCTGAATTTTAAATTAAGGGTAATATATCATAATTTATGTATGCCTCTGATACATGTGAGACAAAAAAAATCTGTCTCGGGAGGACAAGTGAAGGATGCCAAGTTGGAAAGCATGAAAAAGGTTGTTGATTGGGACATGAGAACCCTGTGGTAAGCCATGATCACCTAGAATATGTTGTGTTGTGGAAATGCAATCCAGAGGGAGGCCTCAGTAGATAAAGTCTGAGGGACGCCTTGACTATAAGGCTCAATGAAGTCTCTAGAATTATTATTGTACGAGAAAGCCTTGGAAAGGCAAGATGGATCTCCCGAGGGATTGTATAGAAAAGAATGGGATGCATGAGCCTGGGCCTAGAGGGTGAGTGACTACAAGGACGGGGAGACTTTGATAATTATTATAAACTATTGATTGGGATCATGCACACAATGGGTATGTATAGGAAAAACAGTGATCCCAGATAACAAGACAACCATGTAGATGCAAATCCATGGACTGCATAGATAAGTATTGTGCTATATTATGAAATTTTTCCTCTTGAATTTGGCACAACAATAAAATGTTTTCACATGAAATTGTGATTTATATGCTTGTTGTTCAAGATCATCAAAGTTAGGTGACAAAGACCAAGAGTTTGGAAAGGACCTGATCAAGAAAGAGAAGCAAGATTTCTAAAGCATCTAAATGACAAAGGCATGACATGTGTTACTGAGAAAGAACACCAAGGACGATGTTCCTTTTAAGGGGGAGGGGATTGTAATACCCCTGTTTCCCCCAACTTGTAATTAATCATTAATTATGATTACCATGTTATGGCATGTGTACACTGTAAATGTATTATTTTTTAGATTTCCAATGATTGACTATGGGGGTGAAACCTTGAAGTACTGGCCATGATATCAATAGAGGAAAATAATGAGGAAACTATGGAGAGGGTTCATTATGTCAAAATGACCCAGATTTCTCCTTGCTGAAATAATAAGCCCCATCCTAATACCAGGGAGGAATCAGTTAATAAGAAAAGGATTGGTGGTTGAACAATCAAATACCCCAATGAATGGGAGCATGGAGGGTCTAGCTGGGCAGATAGAAAACTGTCAGCCTAAAGTACCACATAGGGAATTTTTTTTTCTTGTAGGCCCAAACTAATCTGAGTTTCCTTTTGACAGAAAGAACATGATAGGTCTTGAACCTTCCTAAGGAGGAGAAAGGCATGCAATAATACAAACGAAAGAGAAAATATGGAGGAGAGATGCGCAACTTGGATATGCAGAGAGAAAGAGGAAGAGAATGAAAGGCTCTCTAGCTGAGAGGAAGAACTGGAAGCTTGATAAGCTATTCTAGTTACTGCAGAGAACAAGAGAAAAAGATCTCTGAGAGTTTGCAGAAAAACACGACCTGAGAAGAAGATTGCTGTTATGAGGAAAATAACTCTATGGCATGGGGTAAACCACAACAGATGGAATGATTGCAAAAATCAACTCTAATCCCAAGTATGCTATATAAATGTAAATTCCAATCAAGACAAGATAAAGATCCTAACTCATACGGACGTTCGATGAAGACCACCGTTGAGCACGTAACTCAAAGCTCTATACCCACAACTTGTCCTCAACAACCAAGATACACAAGCTTATGGTGATAATTTATAAAGTTAACATATACAATAGAATAATCCATTAAAATTCATAACAAATACGCCCATGGAATAATAATTCAAATATTTGAAAGACATCAATTAGACGAGAAAAGAGTATTTCTATTAAAATATGATCAACATAAGTGTATGAATGACAAAATTTCGTGTCGACACGTATAGGAACCGAGAAAATAAGTCCCTTCTAGCTGGGCTTCCACCACTTCTATCCTCCACCAAAGGCAAGCTCGTATAAGAGAGACAATGAGATTCTCCATCAAAGAGGGAAGAGCTTGGGGGTTTAACAATGTGTTCATACTTTAAAGGACAACGGGATGCATACTCAATATGAAGTGAATAATTTCTCAAGAGTAAATTTTCTCTCAAAAGTTGAATTCTTTTCCTCTTCCATGGCTTTGATATGGCCCAATTTATAGCCTTCAAATGGAACTGAAGGGTTGAGTTGGAACGTTTCCAGTATGTGGAAGGTCAAGGATTATGGATCTTGTCACGTAACATGGAAACCCGACACAATTTTTAATTTTGGGCACAAAACTTGATGTACGCGGGCTGTAATGGTGCAACCTACGTATACACATGCTATATAACTGTTAGGGCGCGTATATGTGGAAAAATATGATTTTTAATCTCTGGGAAGTGCAAAAGGGGACTTCAAGTCTACATAGGGAGATGGAAAAGGCCTTCTGAGAAAGTTGTGTAATATCCCTAGGACGAACCCAATAGTAATGTAAATGAAAATGTACTTAAGCTGGTGAGTTGTTTGATATCATTTTTGTATGCACCTTTCATGGCATAGTGTGCACATGTAATGCGCAGTAAAATGATGAAGTGTGCACATTCTTGGCTACCACATGCAACAACTTAAGTGCACATGATTTCGAGGCCAGGGAGCCTTTGTGTATATGCTGTGTTTTATAGGCTGGTGAGCCAGTTATTATAAGCTAGAATGCTTATGTTTTGATTAGGCCGGAGAGCCTAGATGTTAAAGGCTAGTGCATCTATTTTTGTATATATGTCTCATCATTAATATAAAATACATCACTGTGTGCAGATCGACCACGATAAAAGAGATGGGGGACTAAACTCCACTAGTTGGGGAAAGGGTGGGGCTAAAATTTAAGGAAAAGGGATAAGCTAGGGAGCTTAAGCCAAAACGGAATATTATATTAATATTTATTTAAGGTATAAAGTATGGGTAATTATTTTATCCTAGGTTTCAAAGTTGGGGACAAGTGGGCCAAAGTAGCTCCCAACATGACAAGTATCAAGTTGGGGACATGCATACATATTGTTGGGACTTAGTTCATTTCCTATCATTCTCTCCATGATTCATCCATCATTCAATGATCCATTCAACCATACCATGATATTTCATTCATGAAGTCAACCATCCTCCATACTTTCCTGTCACTGTACCTGAACTTTTATCCATAGCCTTTTTCTGTTCGTGTAGCTGGTTAGCTTGGGAGCTGGACTGAAGAAGCAGGTTGTCAGGCCCGTGGGATATTGAAGAGGTGGGTTGTCAGGCCCGTGAGAAATTTCTCTCTGGGTGAGAGAATTGTTAGGAATTTATTTCCTGAAGGTGCTAAATTGCAGCTATAGTGCTCTGAGATTTCCTGTCCAGCCTGTTGTTGAAGCCCGAAAAGGAAGTGGGGCAGCCGAAGGACTGTTGGGAAGAGAGGGGGCACACTTCCTGGGGTGGGATAGGCATGTGGGGAATGAGGGACTGTAGGCCATTAGTTTTATTTGGCACCTGTGATAGAGTCTTTACTATTGTCTATGAACCATTATCCTGGTTATAAATCCCTTTACCCAGGTGGAGTTTAGTCCTAGCTTGGGGGTGACCCACTGCTGAGAGTGATGAGTAGCGTAGTCTAAGGCTAGGAGGTTCGTGGAAGGTATGCACACAGTTGGCGATTTTCTTACTAAGATAAGTGTCAATTTTGTGATAAACTTACATGCTGCATTGTCATTTATGTGTTTATTTTATGGGTTTATATTATGTGCGGTTTATAATTGTGTTTATATTATGGATATTTCCTGTATATGCTTCATGTATATGTTACCGTTATTTCGGTGTGAATTAGTGCATTTACATAATGTATTTGTCTGTTTACCTTTTATATATAAAGCTTCCGCAAGAGTTCTGTGTGTGTATATTTTTTAATTGCATGGAGTTCAAAAATTTTATGTGGCATAGCTCAGTTGGATGCTGGGTATGTTACACTATGTTCTCCAGAGAGAATAAAAACGTTATCTCGCGTATCGTGGCTCGGCCTGGGTGGTCGGGGACGTTACAATATGGTATCAGAGATTCAGATTTCAACGCTGAGCTTGGATGGGCCGAACAAGTTGAGTTGACGCGAAATGTCATAGAGGATTTATTTCAAAGTGGCCAAATTTTAGTTTGTAGAGCATCCATGGTAAAAAGTAAAAACAATTGGGCAGAATTGGGAAAAAAAAGGCCCCAATTTCTATTGTTAAATTCATGGGAAAATCGAGAAATTCGGCCATGTGGTGAGATATTCTTGATTTAATATCTATTCTAGCGAATTTTGACTTGGAATTGGTCGAATTTGAAGTCACAGTGAAGCCATGATAGTTGGAGCGAGTTTTATAATTAAAATTCTCAATTCGTGAATTGAGTTTGGGAAACATTCGTTCTAGAAATGTCCACCCACAACCATTTTTTGTTACAGAGGTTGAACCTGTGTTATCAGAGTGAAATTGAACGAATTTCATAGTTGCAGAATGTCTATAGTAAATTGAGAAAAAGTTAAGCAAAAGCCCCAATTTCTGCAGCGGAATTCACGAGGAATCAATGCGCATAAAGGTGAATGTGCGCAGTTGGGCGCACTAAAACTGCATGTGGTGCAGTGAAAATATTGTGATAGGTAAGATTTAGCACTACGTAGAAAAATGTTAGTGTGTGGGTGCATGCGATACAAATTTGGTACCGCGCGAAAAAATAGTGGTGTGCTGGTGCATACACTAAAAATTTGACACCGCGCGGAAAAATGTTGGTGTGCAGGTGTGCGCACTAAATTTTGGGCGCCGGCGGAAAAAATGTTGGTGTGCACACTTAATTTTGGGCGCCGTGCGGAAAAATGTTGGTGTGCGGGTGTGTGCACTAAATTTCGGCACCGCGCAGAAAAATAATAATGGTGCGCGTGGTGTGCGCAGTATTGGCAGAGCGCAGAGAAGTTTGGTTGGTGCGTGTGCAATGTGGGTATATGTTGTCACATGTAAATTTAGTTAATGGTACGCGCATAGTATTGGTGCGTGGTGGGGGCATACTAAACTTTGGCATGGTGCATCGCATAGAGTGAAATGCGTGCGGAATATCAGCGTGTGATACAAAAAATGTGCGCAATAGGTAATAGTGCAAGAACCAAAATTCCGCGCGGTGGATATTGGCGCGCGACGCACGACACAAAAGTAGTGCATGCAAGTTATTGGCATGACAAAGAAGTGATACACAGTGGTTTTAAAGTGCGCGAAACATGATTTACCTTGTGTTGTTGATATGCATGATAAATATGGGTTTACAGGCTAGAATTTGTGAGCGTGAAGTTGTTTGGAGGGTGAACAACAACATAAAACTAGTGATTTTCTGTGACGTTTTATATCATTTGAACATCATCTTTTTGCAGCGCATTTTTGAGGCCCTTAAGAGTGTTTTTAGGCACATGAAAACCATGAGAATAGTGATGCAGGCGCGCCAACCCCGGGCACGTCCGCTCACACAGGACCTTCCTCTCTTCTCGTCCCAAAGAACTCAAAGGTTCTCCTAATTCCCTATCAAGAATATTCCTACCCACAGATTCTCTTCGTCGCGCGATCCCCTTCCTTAACTTCTCGGAGGATCGAAACTCGTGACTTTGCGAGTTCAAAGGTTGAATACTGGGTTCTCGGATCCCCGAGACCCAATGGTCAGTCAACTCGCTGTCTTTTCCATGAGGGGTTTCGCTACTCGCGACCTCGCTACTCGCGATACCAAACTTTTGGTTCTCCAACCTTCGATACCCAAGGAATCGAAATTCCGATGCACACGTGTGACTTGACCCGTCCACACCCGTCACTTCTATCGAGAATTCCGCGCTATTGCGATCTCACCACTCACGACTTCACTACTCGCGAGGTTGAATAACTTCCACGTCGACTCCCAATACCTGAGATGCCGAAACTCGCTATCTCGCTCCCTCACAACTTCGCTTCTCACGAGGTCGAATAATTTCTGCGTCGGCTCCCGATGTCTGAGGTGCCGAAACTCGCGATCTCGTTCCCTCGCGACTTCGGGATTTTCGTGGCCAAGTTCTCGAGCCTTTTCTCACGAGGCTCTGATGCACGATACCACGTGCGGATCCAACGGTCCTCCCGTGATCCGGATCCAACGACTATTCACCTTCTCGCTTCTCGCATCCTCGTGACTTTGAATACCCAATACTTGGGCTCTCACCCTGCGAGCTCCCGAGTTCGCGAGATCCTTAGATCTCCACCACCTGTCCTTCTCAGATGGATGGCTCCTAACCTCCTCTCCACTTCGTCGCTTCGTGACTTAGAGCACCCAACAATTGGGTTCTCAACCTGCGAACTCCCGAGTTCGTGAGATCTCTCAATCTCTGCCACCTGTCCCACTCAGATGGGAACTCCTGATCCTCTCGCCACTTCGCCGCTTAGCGTACTCGCGCCTCGCGACTTTGGACACCCAATACTTGGACCTTCACCCTGCGAGCTCCTGAGTTCACGAGATCTCTTGATCTCTACCACCTGTCCTACTCAGATGGAGGGCTCCGATCTTCTAGCTACTTCGCTACTCGCGAAACTGAAGGACTTCCCTTTCTGTCCCCAACGTCCGAGTCTACGAGATGAAAGAATATCCTTATGCGCATCCTCCACAACGAACGAATCTGATTTTGTAGGGATATCGCGCCTCATGATGTCGCTGTTCTTGCTGCACAACTTTGGGGCTTCAGCTCCCAAGTCCTCGATACACGATACCACGTGTAGATCCGACGGCTCCTGTGATTCTAAATCGATGACTCTGCCTCTCCTAAGCTTCAAACTCTTCGAAATCTTCCCGCCGTAACCTCTTTGCACCTCTGCAAGATCTAACGATCCTCGAAACTTTGTGAAATATCCTCAGAGGATTTCGACCGCCCGTTCTTCCTTTTGTATCCCACGAAATGAAAAAGAGTATCTCTCCACGAGATTCCTTCGCCGCTTTGCCAACTTGTGACATTTCTTTCTGACTTCAAGTCACACTTATCTACGCTGATCTTCAACGAATCAGAGGCCTACCCTTCCTGAGCTTTACTAGATTTCTTCAACCTCAACGGGGTTCTTTGCATGAAATCCTTGCGGCAAACCTGCGAACACTTCAACTGTTCGAGCTTCCTTTGACTCTGTGTATGCCCGTAGCAGCAGTCCTCCAAAGCTTCTGCTCAGATGCACGACTGAGACTCTCCTTAGCCTGCGCACTCCTTGCACGGCTTTAGCAACCCACTTTCACTTCTGAGGGATTTGAGAACAAGAGTTTACTCTCTGAGTCTTCTGTCAACGCACTCCTTGCGGACGACTTCAACTGCACTCCTTGCAGGAATCCTTGCTCAAAAGAGAAACAATTGTATCTCACTTCACTTCCTCTCATATTTCAATCTCGACACATGAAATCATACACACAACATAATAACAAATTCATAACAGGAAGTAAATATTCATAAGCATAGCATTTAACACACACACACAGAGAATAACATAACAACCATGAATCTGAATCACTTCTTCTATTAATTCAAGATCTATACATGGATGTTCTTCTACAACTCTCTGCTATTCTCCTATGCTCTCTAGATTCTTCTTACTCCTATTAATTGTTACAATGGTACAAATGAGAGTGTCTATATCCCGGTTTTCCCTCTTTTTTCTAGAATTGTCTAATCTAAGAATTAAATTCTATCTACCTGCAACTACTACTATAAATTCCTCTGTCTATATCAGAAGAGAGCGTATGGATCGAGGTCTGATTACATTTTTACCAAGGCACCATAATTAAATGATCTCATTTATATTCAGCGCATCAACTTCACAGGAAAATTTAAAAATTCAAAAACTTGCGTTGGACGTCTTCCAGCTGTCTTCTGCTTCCACGTTGGTTTTTCTTATCATGAGGGATGCTCCTGCATCATACTCCCTCGCTTGAAAATTTGCATGGGATCCTTTCCATGAGCTCCTGCACGGTATGTCCATGCTTCAGAATTTCTACTTCAGTCTCCCAGCTGGCATCTTCAACTGGATGGCCTTTCCACTTGTCCAAATATTCAAAATATTCTTTCCTTCTGGTTTTCTTACCTACTCTTTTATCCAGTATCTACTCCATCTATGGCTTCTCTGTAACTGGCATCTACTTCTGCCACTGGACCTCTGGTTGATCATCACTTTCTGCTCCTGCTTCATCAACTTTATATGGATATAAATCCAAAACATTGAATATCGGAGATATTCCGATCCCATCTGGTAACTCAATTTCATAAGCATTTTGTCCCATCTTCTTCAAGACCTTACATGGCCCAATTTTATTCATCTTCAGCTTGTTATATGTTCCTCTCGGGAACCTTTCTTTCCTCAAATGTGCCAGAACTAGATCACCAACTTCAAACTGAAGTTGTCTTCTATGTTGATCTGCTCTGCGCTTGTACTCCTGGCTTGATTTCAACAGTCACTCCTTCACCTGGCCGTGAAGTTCCTTCATCGCCTCAACGAATTCTCCTGCACTAGCACTGCTAGTATTAGTCTATTCTGAATCCCTCAATTCAGAAACTCCTCTCGACTGCATTCCATATACAATCTGAAATGGACTTTTTCCTGTGCTCCTGTTCACTGAATCATTGTAAGCAAACTCTGCTTGCGGTAATATGCTATCCCAGCTGCTATGGTGCTCTGTCACCAAGCTCCTCAACAAATCTCCCAGACTTCTGTTGACCACTTCTGTTTGTCCATCTGTTTGAGGATGATAAGCAGAACTAAACATCAAATTAGTCCCTAGCTTCTTCCACAATGTTCTCCAGAAATGCCCTATGAATTTTGTGTCTCTGTCCGAAACTATGCTTTTCGGCAATCCATGAAGTCGAATGACCTCCTTGAAGAACAAATTTGCGATGTGAGTCGCATCATTGGTCTTCTGGCATGGAATGAAGTGTGCCATCTTAGAAAACCTATCAACTACCACAAAGATTGAATCAACACCCCTTTGCATTCTTGGCAATCCCAATACAAAATCCATGCTAATTTCATCCCACGGCTTCTCAGGTAGGGGTAATGGCTGATAAAAACCCACATTTTGCTTCCTGCCTTTCGAATGCTAGCAAATCCTGCATCTGTCCACAAATTTATTGACTTCTGACCGCATCCCTGGCCAAAAGTATGACTCGCTCAGCTTTGCAAATGTCTTATCATGGCCAAAGTGTCCGGCCAATCCTCCACTATGTTTCTCTTTCAACAGATTCTCCCTCATGGAGCGATTCGGGATACACAGTTGATTGCCTTTAAACAAAAACCCTTCCTGGATCACGTACTCTATCCACTGGCTTTTGTCTCTGAGAACTGGATTCTCAGTTGCTTCATAAGCTTCCTTAAAGTATGAGTCATCTGCATACATGTCCTTAAGATCATCAAAGCCTAACATCCGGACTTTGAACTCCTGCAACAACAAACACTTCCTGCTCAAAGCATCAACAACTTTTTTAGCAGTACCAGAAATATGTTTTATTACAAAAGTGAAATTTTGCATGTATTCAACCCATTTAACATGCCTCTGATTCAACTTTTCTTGTTGAGTCACAAATTGTAATGCATGGTTATGACTATACAAAACAAATTCCTTTGGAATCAGATAGTGCCTCCATTTCTTTAATGCCTGTATGATGGCATAGAATTCTTTATCATATGTGGAATAATTTTCTTTTGCCTCATTCAACTTCTCGCTGAAATATGCAATCAGTCTATCTTCTTGACCCAAGACCGCTCCTATGGCAAACCCGCTTGCATCACATTTTACCTGAAATGTCTTCTGAAAATCTAGCAACACCAACACCGGTTGCTCTGTAATCTTTCGTTTCAATAAATTGAAACTCTTCTCAGCCTCTTCCGTCCAGTGAAAAGATTTATGTCTTTTCTTCACTGTATCCATCATTGCTACACTAATCCCACTGAAATTTCTGATGAATTTTCGGTAGAAAATAGCCAGTCCATGAAAACTCCTCACCTCGAAAATATTTCCTGGTGATGGCCAATTCTTGATTACCTCCACCTTATCTGGATCCATCGTCAATTCATTTGCAGATATAAAAAATCCCAAATAAATGAGTTCTGTCTTCATGAATGAGGACTTGTTCATGTTTATCAACAACTTCTCTTGCTGTAATCTCTTCATCACAATAGCCAAATGATTCAAGTGTTCAGCCTTTATCTTGCTGAAAACCAATATGTCATCCAGATACACGATGACAAATTTCCCAATGAACTCCTTCAGGACTTCATTCATCAACCTCATAAAGGTACTCGGTGCATTCGTCAAACCAAACAACATGACAAGCCATTCGTAGAAACCTTAGTTTGTCTTGAATGCTGTTTTCCACTCGTCACCTTATCTCATACGAATACGATGATATCCACTCTTCAAATCTACCTTTGAAAAAAAAATTTCCCCACTTAAGCAATCCATCAGATCATCCATCCTCGGCAATGGGAATCTATACCTGATAGTTATCTTGTTAATGGCTCTTGAATCAATGCACATCCTCTAGCCTCCGTCTTTCTTCAGACTGAGTACTGTTGGAACAACACATAGACTCAAGCTCTCCCTGACCAATCCCTTGTCCAACAACTCCTGGACCTGTTTCTTGACCTCCTCATTCTCCTGCGGTGTCAATCTGTACGCGGCTTTATTTGGAAAACTAGCTCATGGTATGAGGTCTATATGGTGACTCACGCTCCTCATCGGTGGCAATGAACGAGGTAATTCATCCACTATAATATCAGTGAACTCTTCCAACAGTTCCTGAACCTCTCCTGGCAAATCGTCCACTCTTGTGCTAGTCAGAACAATTCTCGGTTTTCTGACCATAAAGAATTGTGGATCCTCCTTCTTCTTAACTTCTGTAAGAAATTCCTTCCCACTCATGAGAAGTACTGTGTTGTTTACCTCTGGCTTCAACTCTTTATCTTCAATTGGACACAACATATGAGTTCTCCCATTCCTCTCCAGGGTATATGTATTTTTTCTCCTATCATGAATTACATTTCTATCATATTGCCATGGTCTGCCCAGTAATAAATGACAGACATCCATAGCAATAACGTCACATAAAATTTTATCATTATATCCTCCTATCTTAATGTCAAATAAGCACTGTTTGGTGACATTTACCTGATGTCCCTTCTGTAGCCATGAAACTTTGTATGGACTTGGATGATCAGTTGTCTCCAGCTCCAACTTTTCTACCATCTCGGTTGAAACGAGATTATCGGTGCTTCCACTATCCACGATGACCTTGCATGCCCAACCCTTGGTCTTGCAAGCAGTCCTAAAAAGACTGTTCCTCTGCGCTGAGTTCTCCATCTCTTTCTCCGGCGTCAAAAAGACTTTTTCCATCACCAGCAATCTTCCACCTTCAGCGTATTCTGCCTCAACATCTCGCCTCTGTGCCTCGGCGATGTGAGTTTCTCCAGATTCTCTCTTTTTCTCTGGACACTCGAATGACTTATGTCCATTTTTCTCACATGTGAAGCATGTGATTACTCCACCTCTTCCTCTTCCTCTACCTCTAGTACAAGGGAACCTATTATTATCAAAATATCCTCCTCTTTGCTCAGTATGCTGTTCTCTTTTCTCAACATATCGCCCTCGCTGCAAACTTCTGCCTCTTTCTGTCTGAGTCTGAGGTTTCTTCCAGTCATCCTTGGGCTTCTGGTATTTATCTTGGGCAACTGATTTGCCTTTGGGCTGATTCCTGCCTCGGCCCCTTTGAATTTTTTTACGGCTCAACTTCTCCTCAGCTTTCAGAGCCAATTGGTAAGCATTCTCCACCGTTCGGATGGTTTCCATATTTATTTCGTCCTGAATTTCATACCTTAGGCCATTCATATACCTGGCCACCTTTTCGTCATTGCTTTCACGATGAACTACTCTGATATTCAACCTGTAAAATTCCTCGGTATACTCTTTCACTGTCATCAGCTTCTGTCTTAGGTTCGGCATCCTCCTGAACAGAGAAATTTGATAATCCCTGGGAAGGAATTTTTCCTTCATCTTTGCAATCATCCTGTCCTAGCTCTTAATTTTCTGTTTGCCTTGGCAGCGCCTGTCAGCTTGCAGTTCATCCCACCACAAGGCTGCATGTCCTTTTAATCTTGTGACGACATGTCTGACCTTCTTATCATCTTCGATATCTTCATAATTGAAGTAAGTTTCAAGAGCTCTAATCCAATCTAGCAGCTCTTCTGCATCCAGATTTCCCTCATAAATTGGAATGTCCATCTTTACCTTTGTACTCATTCTTGCAACATATTTTAGTAAACGTTCACTCGCTGCATCTTCCGCTGGGATTTCTTCTCCTCCGTGTCCAACATCCTCTTCATCTTCGGATTCACTGATATCTCCTACATCATCTTTGTGCCTTTGTGATGTCTCCATGTCCTCCATTCTGGCATGAAGATTTCACATTTCTCTCTCCATGTCTGGATTCTGCACTTGCCTACCTCTTTCTCTGGACAATTCCCTTTCCTCCTCTGGGTCGGGTGATTGTCTACCCCTTCTCCTTGGAGGCATGGTGAATTCTCTTTTTTTTTTCTTTGCTACAGAAAGCAAAGAAGCTTTTCTAAGCTCTGATACCACTTGACGCAGGCGCGCCAACCCCGGGCATGTCCGCTCACACAGGACCTTCCTCTCTTCTTGGCTCAAAGAACTCAAAGGTTCTCCTAATTCCCTATCGGGAATCTTCCTACCCACAGATTCTCTTCGTCATGCGATCGCCTTCCTTAACTTCTCGAAGGATCGAAACTCGTGACTTTGCGAGTTCAAAGGTTGAACACTGGGTTCTCGGATCCCCGAGACCCGATGGTCAATCAACTCGCTGACTTTTCCCTGAGGGGTTTCACTACTCGTGACCTCGCTACTTGCGATACCAAACTTTTGGTTCTCCAACCTCCGATACCCAAGGAACCGAAATTCCAATGCGCACGTGTGACTTGACCCGTCCACACCCGTCACTTCTATCGAGACTTCCGCGCTATCATGATCTCACCACTCGCGACTTTGCTACTCGCGAGGTTGAATAACTTCCACGTTGACTCCCGATACCCGAGACGCCGAAACTCGCGATCTCACTCCCTCGCGACTTCGCTTCTCACGAGGTCGAATAATTTCTACGTCGGCTCCCGATGTCCGAGGTGCCGAAACTCGCGATCTCGTTCCCTCGCGACTTCTCGATTTCCGTGGCCAAGTTCTCGAGCCTTTTCTCGCGAGGCTTCGATGCATGATCTCACGTGCGGATCCAACGGTCCTCCCGCGATCCGGATCCAACGGCTATTCACATTCTCGCTTCTCGTATCCTCATGACTTTGAATACCCAATACTTGGGCTCTCACCCTGCGAGCTCCCGAGTTCACGATATCCTTAGATCTCCGCCACCTGTCCTTTTTAGATGGATGGATCCTAGCCTCCTCGCCACTTCACCGCTTCATGACTTAGAGCACCCAACACTTGGGCTCTCAACCTGCGAACTCCCGAGTTCACGAGATCTCTCGATCTCTGCCCCCTGTCCCACTCAGATGGGCACTCCTGATCCTCTCGCCACTTCGCCGCTTCGCGTACTCGCGCCTCGCGACTTTGGATACCCAATACTTGGACCTTCACCCTGCGAGCTCCCGAGTTCACGAGATCTCTGGATCTATGCCACCTGTCCTACTCATATGGAGGGATCCGATCTTCTCGCCACTTCGCTACTCGCGAAACTGAAGGACTTCCCTTTCTGTCCCCAACATCCGAGTCTGTGAGATGAAAGAATCTCCTTACACACATCCTCCACAACAAACGGATCTGATTTTGTAGGGATATCACGCCTCGCGATGTCGCTGTTCTTACTGCACAACTTTGGGGCTTCAGCTGCCGAGTCCCCGATACACAATACCATGTGTAGATCCGACGACTCCCATGATTCTGAATCGACGGCTCTGCCTCTCCTGAGCTTCAAACTCTTCGAAATCTTCCCGCTGTAACCTCTTTACACCTCTGCAAGATCTAACGATCCTCGGAACTTTGTGAAATCTCCTCAGAGGATTTCGACCGCCCGTTCTTCCTTTTGTATCCCACGAAATGAAAAAGAGTATCTCTCCACGAGATTCCTTCGCCGCTTCGCCAACTTGCGATGTTTCTTTCTGACTTCAAGTCACACTTATCTACGCTGATATTCAACAACTCATAGGCCTACCCTTCCTGAGCTTTACTATATTTCTTCAACCTCAACGAGGTTCTTTGCATGCACTCCTTGCGACAAACCTGTGAACACTTCAACTGTTCGAGCTTCCTTTGACTCTGCGTATGCCCGTAGCAGCAATCCTCCAAATCTTCTTCTCAGATGCACGACTGAGACTCTCCTTAGCCTGCACACTCCTTACACAGCTTTAGCAACCCACTTTCACTTCTGAGGGCTTTGAGAACAAGAGTTTACTCTCTGAGTCTTCTGTCAACGCACTCCTTGCGGATGACTTCAACTGCACTCCTTGCAGGAATCCTTGCTCAAAAGAGAAAAAATTGTAACTCACTTCACTTCCTCTCAGATTTCAATCTCGACACATGAAATCATACACACAACATAATAACAAATGCATAATAGGAAGTAAATATTCATAAGCAGAGCATTTAACACACACACACAGAGAATAACATAACAGCCATGAATCTGAATCACTTATTCTATTAATTCAAGATATATACATGGATGTTCTTCTACAACTCTCTGCTATTCTCCTATTCTCTCTAGATTCTTCTTACTCCTGTTAATTGTTACAATGGTACAAATGAGAGTGTCTATATCCGGTTTTCCCTCTTTTTTCTAGAATTGTCTAATCTAAGAATTAAATTCTATCTTCCTGCAACTACTACTATAAATGACTCTGTATATCTCAGACAAGAGCGTATGTCTCAAGTTCTGATTACATTTTTACCAAGTCTCCATAATTAAATGATCTCATTTATATTCAGTGCATCAAATTCAAGGGAAAATTTAAAAATTCAAAAACTTGCGTTGGACGTCTTCCAGCTGTCTTTTGCTTCCATGTTGGTTTTTCTTATCGTGAGGGATGCTTCTGCATCAAATAGAGTGTTCCATGGAACACTCTATCTCTACATCTCAAATAAAATATCTCGGAGGGAGCTTTCTAATGGTGTAAACCGTTCGTCAAATGGATCTTTTATGAGAAAGTTACAACACAAACAGTGGAGGGTAAATTTGAAGACCCATCTAACTTCAAAGAGCCATAAATTTCTGCTCCGGGATCAAATTGAGGCACAGGAGTAGTCAATGGAAATCTATTGAACCATAGAAGATAGTCCTAGAGCTGAATTAAATATCTGGACATGTTAAATATGTTTAATATGGCAAATAAGGTACCTATAACATATCAATTACAATATGGTATTTTGGCCTAGAACTTTAGCGGACTGTAACTAGCAGCCTGGAACCCATAAAAAGGTGAAAATTGGATAGAGTGTCCATAATATGTATATGAATAAAACCAATTGAGATCCTACGAAAAACCCAATGGAGTAGGTGCAAAATTGCATAATTACAACGCAGAATTGCGCCAAGTTGAAAAATGAACAGAAAAAATTAATGGGCAAATTTCTAATAACCATAACTTTCTACTCAAGACTCGGAATTGAGCATGGGAGAAGGCATTGGAAAGGTATTGGATAGTGGAATCTAAATATCCACCCAAAAAATTTATCTGGTCATTTAATTCTCCAAAAAATCAGAAGAAAGAATTTTGATATATTATTGAACTAGAATGGTTCATATATTTTCATGAAATTGTTGAAACAATTAGCTTGACAAAGTTTTGTTGGCTGCACATTTTGCAGAGTTAACAACAAATAGATCAGATCAAGATCAACACAAATTCCAGAGGAATGGAGGAGGCACAGGAGACTTACAACCACAAAGATGAGATTAGATGGATGGATGTCCATTTGGGCATTGAAGGAACAAACTCCAATGGGCATGGATAAGGAAGGGATGAAAACATGAATATGGCAGAGATCATTAAAAATTTGCAGAAGGATGTCCAAATCCATAAAGCTGATAATGAAAGGATTAAGAAGGCCAAGGAAAAAAAGGATGACTTCAACATGAAGTTAATGCAGAGATTGAACATAATAGAAAAGAAATTGGATAAGGAGAGTGGATCAAGCAAATCAAGAAGTCACAGGCCTCCCGATGAGAAAAGAAAATCAAGGAGTGTTAGAAAACATCACCATCACTCCTTAAGGCATTCCAATGAGAAAGCACACAACAAATCCAGTCCATCCCCTGTCAGGAAGCATAAGAGGTTTTGGGTGGATGAGCTATGAGGAGAAATGAACAAAATCAAACCTCCTACATTTTATGGTGAGCACAAGAAGGATGACGATGCATAAACATGGCTGCTGGGCATGAGAAAGTATTTTCAACTGCATAATTATTCTTCTCATGCAGAAGGTAGAATTGCCATCTATCAACTCAAGGGAAAGGAATCCATGTGGTGGGATCATCTTGTGTAGGTGAAACACATTAAAGAGAAAAGTGTTACTTGGAGGGAATTCACGAAGTATTTTGAGAAGAAATACTTGACTAAGAGATGTTATGACAAGAAAATGAAAGAGTTCTTTGAACTCAAGCTTGGGAGTATGACAATAGATGAATATGAGAGAAGGTTTTTAGAACTGTTGAAGTATGTCTCTTTCATCAAGGATGAGACAGTTAAGATTCATAGGTATTTGAGTGGATTGCCATCATTTATCAGTGACAAAATACAATATGATGATCCCAAGACATTGGAGGAGACCATAAGGAAAGATAAATGCCTTTATGATCAACAAAAATCAAGGCCAACTTTCCAAAAATATTGGGAAGAAAAAAATAAATTCAAGGTGGATCAGAGGAAGAAGGGATCTAAGCCGCCATCATTCAGAAATAATCCATAGGGACAACAAACTCCTAGAGAACCCAAAATGATTGAGATAGGGGGTCAAAGGCCAAGGCAACCACCTATTCAATGTTGGGGTTATAAGGGAGATCTGTAAATTCTAACCTTGTACAATATCTACTTCAAACTGATATTTAGAAAAGAACAGAAAAGATACAATGGCAAATACAAACATTACACAGAGATTTTTCACCTGGAAACCCAAAACGGGAAAACCAACATATATTATATTGATACACATTGTGTTACATTGTTTACAATACAATATACATATAGGAGCCAGCGGCATCCCAAAACCCTAACCCAATGACCTGGATTAGTCCAAAACCCTAATTCCTTAACCGGAAATAGAAATCCATCGGCAAAAAACCATGTGCCGAAAACCACCTAATATCATGTGGTCCCGGAAATATGTCGTCTCGGAAATATGTCGGCCCAGCGATAATATGTCGGCCTGAAACTGGCGAAAATATGTCGGCCCAAATTTTTTTTTGCGGGGGGCTCCGCCCCCTTGCACCCCCCCTCTTACCCCCCTGCGTGCCCGGCGCAAGCGCTCAAACACTACTACTCATGCAAAGAATATAACACATACCCAACATTCTCCCACTTGTTGTTTTCTTTGCACACAGGGGGTTACAGGGTTACAT
>SNQJ01S0075755.1:38205-74967 GCA_010110895.2 Picea sitchensis
AAATTAACCTTGTGAGAGGAGGAAGCACTTATGCTCCTCTCTTAGGGTTTTACCAAGCAGTATCTTCAATATGAACAAGTAAAATTTACCATAAACATTCAATAGTATGAAATGAAATTGCAGAAATTTACTTACTTCACCAACATATGACAAGAATAAACCCTAATTGCAGAAATACCATCCAAAGAATCAACAAATAAGAATCCACACTTGGCCTCCAAGAGATAGCGCACTAGGGAAAAGAGCCAATAACCCCAATATAGTGAAAATTTCAGACTTGTCTGTCACATGTGTAGAAATTGTGATGATAAAATGAAATGGCAAGGTCCTCTATTTATATGAGTCCTTGTAAATCAATTTGTTCACTTTAATTTTTCAACAAGAAATTAGAAGAGGGACGACCCCCTCAAATTGTCTTTTCAATTTACAAAAATTAAATTCACATGAGATAAAACCCTAAAGAGGGTGATGTCATGCCTTAATAGGGTGATTCTATGCTCATAAGAGTGATGTCAAGGCCGAAAATATGGAACGTTGGGCCTCCAAAGGCCATGTGTCCCTTTCTCATGCACCAAGCTCCATTCTACATGCCTCCTCCATCAAGCCATCAAGCGATCCACCAAACCCTAGCCCCTAGGTGACGTCAAGGGATAATAGGGTGAGGTATAGGCCTCCAAAGACCAACATTAAAGTGGATAAGGGTGGATTCTCATCCTATATTCATGACAAGATGCCTCCAAAAACAACATCCTCCATCATCAAGGTGCAATGATCATCATCAAATAGTGCCCCAAATGTGGGGTCTAACATCCATTCTGTGGAAATGTCCTGCAAAGACAAATGAGTACACCCTCCAAGGGTCCACAAGTCATATGAATCATGAAAGGTAAGCCACATATAATAATATAACCACCCAAACATGTGCATCAAACCCCCCTTTTCAAATTAAACAAATTCTCAAAGACCTTATAAAATTTTCCAAATTTAGGGTTGGGAGGGGTGTCAAGGTGCCCTATTGGGTAAGTCAATCCCAAAGTCAAAGGATGTTCCCCAAGAAGAACCCATATAAGTAATGAAATGAATATGAGGTGGATTGGGGAAATAATTCTAGGCATGGGGTTATTGACATACAAGGGTTCATATTGTCTCATTTATGTGTGCCTTTGTAAAGGGCATGTTGTGCTTCATCCGCGATGCAACATTTTTCCAAGCGCTTTTATTTCCATTAATTGATTAAGGTACAACAAATTTAGTACTATGTGCAATGGAAAGTAAAGAGTACCGCAATACTAATTGAATCTAGAAACACACAGAGCACCATATGCAATGGAAAGTAAAGGACACTGAAAAATGCATTTCCTCAACAAGTGGGATATTTATTAATTATGTGATTTCTTTTTTAGGTCCTTCATTTTTTGGAGAAACGTTTTATTGATCCCAAAACCTTAGGGTGAGCATCTATAAGGATAATATTGGGTTTTATATTTTCCCAACTACAACATCTTTGGGCCTTTATCCCCTTCTTCCCATGAAATGAGGTATAATCCCTTCTTGGGGTCAATGATCCCGGGAACCCAAAAGATGAGGAGACGGAGGGGAAAAAGTGTGGAAAATGGTAAGTATGAATGGGAATGGTACGATGAACCTTCAAGGAACTACCTAATAACAACCCTTTTTCCGATGGTGACCAACTTGCTAGGACACAATGACAACCGCCAAGTTGAAATTAGGAAAAATGTATAATTTCTAAGAAAACGTTCCATAATCAAGAAAGGATTCTTTGCAACATGTTCAAATGCTTCAAATATTAAAGTGCCACTTACCACGACACTAGAATTGTTACCTTATGAAGAAATACCTGTTGTCCTTTGGGACCAAGCTGATGTAGTGGATGCTTCTCTACTGGTGAAGAGTGGTTATCAACATGAATAAGAAGGACGCTGCAGGATTTGCTGGTCAATATGGCTCTCAACACTCCATGTATGCTACATGTGGGCCTCTAGACATGATCTCCTTAGTTATCCCTATATTGGGGGGGTAAAAATGCCTAAATTTGAAATGGTTTCCACCAATATTCCAATCTCCAAATATTTAAATACAATGAGAATTGATGAATTGAGTGGTTATTTAACAATTGTTGAAGAAAGAACCACAAGTGAGCAAATGGAAACTGTTTTTCCATAAGGTTTAGAGGAAGAGGAAGAAGCAAAGGATAATATCATAATCAAAGTTATGAGAATTAAATTTGACATCAACATAATTCCCATAATTCATACAATTATGATGGAAATGCATTGTTATCGGATAAATCGGTAGGTGCAGACACTAACAGATCTCCCTAGATCCACCTGGATCTAGAACAAAACAGGACATGACACGACTCTTTCCCTAAGTTGCAATGATTGAATCTACTACTAAGAAGGAATGAGTGACATACCTTTATATTGCTTCCTTAGGTCCGTGTTGTTCCCGCTTCGCTCCGGTGCTCTTGTGAAATCCGGTCCAAGACAAAACAAACCAACCAAAGTGAATATAGAAAAGTATATTCAATGTCAACCTATGCATATGATCAAGGAGTTATGCAATAAAATAAGAGTGATTTTATGGGAAAGGGACATGCTGTTGTATTATATTAAATGAAAGTAGAAGATACAACCAGATCGCCTTGATGTCGCAAGCTTCCTTTCAGTGACCCTTGGTTCCAACACACACACTTGCTCTGTATTTGCATGAAGAAGATCCAATACAACTTGATAGACCAGATAGAGTCTTCAAGCTTCTGTCCAAGCAGGGTTCTTCACACAATCCTTTCATCAATTCTTCATTCAATCTTTCTTAACCTTTTCCATGAGAAACATATCAATATATAGGAGAAGGAGGGATGGTTACATGGATGAGGATGATCCCACCAAATCTGAGAAGTTAGTAGGATGCCAGCCATGCAAATGCCAACTCATTTTCTAGAACCTTCGTGACCTCTTCTCTTACTAAAGATTAAAAATAGGTTCACACCCTACCTATAGAGTAGACTGTGAATAGTTTTCACCCTAAGTGTGGTTGGCCTACGAGAATGAGGGATTTTTGCACCCTGTAGCATAGGCAGCCTGCGAACTCATCTTAAAAATGTGTTTTTTGGAAGAAGACAACAGTCACTTTTCTCAGGCAAAAAGTCCTTGTGGGAGCCTGACTACATCACTTGTAGAGACATCACCAGAGTGACCCAAAATCATGTGTAACAGAATCCCCCCCAAAGTATGAGGCTAGAATTTGTGACAGCCGAAATACTTTGTAAACTGCGTGTGTGTGTCAGAAACCAGGAGCACACCTAATCAGAAACCTATAAACAACCAAGCATATGCAGAATATAATACCAGTTATGAGGTAGGAATTCCCATGCTCAGATCACAAATGAATGGAATCATAAACGTAGGTCATGGACACCAATCATACATCGTGGATCCATGCCGTCAAAATGCTACATAACCACCAGGAATACACTGTGGATATATGCGAGAAGACATGAATTAAGACGACATAGCCACATGACATACAAAGTGGATCTATGTGCCGATACAAATCATACATACTCCATCGCAGCCTGGATAAAAAAGATGAGACCCAAGGTCTTCAATCCCGTCACCTGAAAGTACGAATCTAGCCATGCGATTACATGTGTTGAGGTCGAACATGGTAGAAACCACTTGATTACCGATCATTGATGAAAACCGTTAACAATTGCGAGGGAAATCACCATTGATGTCCATGAATTCCAAGGTACCGAAGTACAATCTGAATGAATGCAAATGAATGAGTTGAAGTCGAGCACTCGGCGGAATCTCTCGATCAGGGATCAATGATGTGAAACCCCTATCGAAAGCGAAGAGACCTGCCATTAAGGCATATAGGTTCTAAGGTACTAAATGATTTCTAAGTCTCATTTCTGGATAATGAGTCAGAGTCGAAGAAATAAGACTTGTCACAGGAGGGCCTTGATGTATCCCCCGTCAATGACACGAAATAAGTAACAGATTTTGAGGATGAAACAAAGTATTAATATGGGTCGAAATAGACACAGGGAAGGCCGACATAGTAAGAATGGAAAACTGCAGATGGCCGACTCAATAGAGGGCTCGTGTGAACTTCTCTTGAACATATGAACGACATGACCAAGGATTTGAGAACACTGACTCAAAGACGACCCAAGATATGACCTTGTATCAAGTCGAACGAGAGACAAATGGATTTCTCAACCTGGATTCAAATGACAAATAGGGGGTGTCATGTTCAAGAGCAACGCTTACTGCCATTAACACAAATACGAAAACATATCCCTTTCCTAAAATTTCCCCCACCATCTTTGGCGAGTACATATTTATTTTTACACAAGCTTGAGGAGGATAACATATTCTTGTCTATGTAAGCTCATCCTTTGGATGAGTCCCTCAGAGTATATTTAACAAACCAAAAGAAGTAGTGGTTCGGTCCCATCGCTGGTCTTTTGATGTTTGTTTAACGAGTCCAATGATAGAAAACTCGGGGGGTTTTTCATGTTTTGAGAGTCTGAAAAACACTTAAAGAGAACTCTCCCACTTCCTTTTTCATAAAAGAGTTCGATGAGACCTAAAAAGTGATAAACTATCACCCATAGAACATTTTATTCAAATACTTTAACGAGCGTGAAAAGAACAAGATCGCTCGACAATCTTTTCATTTTTATGGAGCGTGAAAAGAGATTAAAGGATACTCCCTTAGGTTCGTCGTTTTCGTGTAACCATGACGAGTATGAAAAGATGAGAAAAAGTATACTCAGTTACGTTCTCATTTATTTTCGAGCGGGAGAACGAACGAAGACTGAGTTGGAGGTTTTTCCTACAAAAACCCTAAAAAAGTAGTCGTACATGCGACAAAAAGAAAAAACACCCGTACCCCCTCGTTTGGACTTTGAAGTTGCTATATCTACAAAAAACCATACTCATAAGGCTATTAGGGCATTAGGTTTTATAAGAAAAGCAATAAAAATAATATAAAAAATCAATAAAAATAGTAAAAAGTGAATAAATATGGGTAAAAATGGCTTTTTACCATTTCATTGTGATTTTGCCAAAAACTTGTCCAACATACCTCATTTTCCCCCAAATTTCTTTTCTCGATTGCGGGAGGCACAAACGATCATTCAGTGAACCGTTTCAGCCAACGAGGTAAGCTCTTGATCTTTCAACTTTTCCATGGTTTATTTTTAGTTTTTATTGGCAATTTTTAGGGTTTTAGGTCCATTTTAGGGTCACACCATGCGCTCAAGCATTCTCGTAGGTGGGCCTTGCGGGACCTGCGAGAATATAGGATTATCGCAGGTGGCCTTCAGGGCACCTACGAGAATCTCGCGCTGTGAAAAAGGGCCACCTGCGGGGGCCTAAAAATGGATTTCAAAGTTTGGTTTTGCTCAATAAAAAATATGCAAGAGTTTAAAACAAGTTGCTGACTCCCCTCTCATGGATTTTTTGCAGGTGTTTGACCATCACAATGTTGGAATGGCGAGAAAGGGAACATGAGGAGGATGATTCCATTACTGGGAATGACTCGAGTACAGTTGTTTCCCTTTGGGACTGTGGGCTATTGAAATTTTTCAGGATTTCGGGCATGAGGGCCCAACTAAGGTTGTTGGAATACCTGGTCCACATGTGGGACGTGGACCAACAATTATTTCACGTGGGACTCCATACGCTGACCCTAGATATCGAGGATATCTATTTTCTAATGGGGTTGTCATAGTGTGGATACCATGCTACTTTGACCGGAGGCAGAGGCGACAGACTCCCCATGAGTGAGTATTGTTGCCAATATTGTGTTCTTGAGGCAGAGAGAAGAAAAGGTAATGTTGCTATTTGGGGGGTCCAAGATCTGACCCTACGGACCATTTTGTTTACTATTGCATGCATGGCTAGGAGCACTGCTACGCACATGGCTCTCTAGAGCTATTTCCAATACGCCATAGAGTGCATAGATCCTTGGGTCTTCAACTGGTTAGATGCAGTTCTCCGCAGTATGAAGNAGTGCATAAAGGGTGACTTGAATCAGTTTGGGTACGGATCACTTTTGGTGTCATTCTTCCTCGAGAGGGTACCACTCCTGCGACTACAGGTTGATTGGGGTTTACCAGCCCCACAGGACCCGAGGATGATGAGGTGGTGAAACCTCATGGCTGGACATGTAGCTGGTCCTATAATCAAGTACACTGATTCATTTTTTGACTGGTTGAGGTCCCAGATGCTGATGATTGACGACTACGCGTATGCTGGTTTGGATTTCGAAGGGGATCCAGATTTGGCCCTGCCTGAGGATGCTCAGTGGGGTGACTTAGGTAAGAAGTACACATTTTTTTTCTTTTTATATGTTTTTGCAAATTTTATCATATGAAATTTTTTTATGTTTGTCCAAGAACTAATCAAAAAATTTCTTTTTGATGACACAGATGTGGGGCCATATCGACCTCCAAGAACGTCTCTTATTCAATGATGAGGAGAAGTGGGTCCAGTGGCGAGATGGGATGCCGAAGACTATGAGGTAGTGGAGCAGAACTTGGAGGGGTTGACCGTGGACATCCCAGATATTGCTACTGGGTAGATCCCGAGACATTACCAGTGCCATAATGTGGGAGTGTTCGAGTCTATCAGTCAACTGCTTTGTAGGGTAGCCCGAGCAGTTGTGTGTTATCATGAGCGTCATCTGTGACGCTACTTTATAGAAGCTATGTGCTTCGTATTTTGAGATTTTGATCCTTGGACATAAACTTTTTTGTAAAAACTTTTGATCATTATATACATATATATGGCTTCTACTGGCTTATTTTGTGTTGTGTTATACATGTGATGTGTGATTGGTTTATAAAGGTCCCAAATGTCTGTCTAACACATAGTTAGCTAATGCATCAGTCAATGTATTTAGACATCTAGGAATGTGTTGATATTCGATATAATAAAAATAATGTTCCAAGAGGCGAATTCGTAAATATACCTGTAATAAAGTAAGACTTCAGATAGCATAGATGTTACTTAACTGTAGTAATACTAGCTGTGAATTGAGTCATATAACCAGGTGGCAGATACCAAGTGAAATAGCATCAATCAACAATTCGATGACGACGCTATATTCTGCAATATTGTTGGTTGCACGACCGAGGCACACACCTCATGGAATAATAAGTTCGCTCGTAGGGGCGTAAATTTCCCATGCAGCAGAAGCAAGGTTCCAAGTACTACAGCTAGCGCCATCGGCGAAGCCGATGTGGGGTGACGAAAACTCCGACATCTAGAAACCAAGCACAACACAAGATAAGAGGTCGAGGGAAGAGACCCAAATAATGAAAAATCACACAAAAAGTATGATACAATAAAATACAAGCACTCATGCATAGGTGGTCTTAAGCATAGTAATTCTTTAAGTATAACCCATTTCTGGGTTCACTCAAAGGGATATCGTCATAGTCCACTAACTCGTAAGCTCCTTTTTCCAAAACTCATCTGACGATATAAGGACCTTGCCACATAGCTTCAAATTTTCTAGCTCCTAGCATATCCTGATCTTGTTTGTAAAGGAGAACCAGATCACCTTCGGAGAAAACATGTGGCTTGACATGTTTGTCATATTAGGCTTTGACACGTTTCTTCTAGGCTTCTATAACTAGGGTGGTGTCACGACGAGTTTCGTCTAATTGCATGAGATACAACAGACGTTCTTCTTCGGTAGAAGTGTTTGGGAGAAGTTTGACGGCTAGTTTTAGGGAGGGTATCTCACATTCGATCGACAAGATGGCTTCTAGACCATGGACTAACTGGAATGGTGTAAACCCCGTAGAAGACTTAACGAATGTTCGGTAAGACCACAATGTTGAAAACAACATCGTGTGCCAACTCATTTTGTGAATCCCTATCATTCATTGAAGCATGGTAATGAGGATTTTGTTTATTGCTTCAACTTGGCCGTTGGCTTGTGGGTAATAGGGTGTTGAGTTTTCATGGTAAAGATCCAACTTTTCAGTGAGTTCGGACATCATGAAGTTTCTAAAGTGGCTACCGTGGTCAGTAACGATATCTTGAGGAACACCAAACCGAGCAATGATGTGATTGAATATAAATAATGTTGCAGTCCTTTCGGTATTGTCGAATGTTGGCATCGCCTCGGCCCATTTTGTAAAATAATCTATGGCTACAATAATGTATCCATGCCCCCCGGCCGAGTGAGGGTGACATTTCATGAAATTGATACCCCATTTCGCAAAAGGACCAATGGAGACCACAGGGTGTAGAGGAGCAGTGTGTGATCGTATTTTATTGTTGTAGGTTTGGCAAGTGTGGTATTTTTGGACGAAAATTATACAATCATTGAATAAAGAAGGAAAAAAATACCCTGCTCGTAAGATCTTCTGGGCAGTAGCATACCCAGACATGTGACCACCATAGGCTCCATAATGGCAGTCATTGAGGGCTTTCTCGGCTTCGTCAAATGTGAGGCAGCGTCGAAAAATAGAGTCAATCCCACGACGATAAAGAGTATCACCGAGGATAATATACTGGCAGGCTTGGTAGCGCATTCAACAATGGTCAGTGCTAGACAAATTGCGCTGGAAAGTATGGGTATGGAGATATATGATGATATCTCCATACCAAAGGTCATCGGAACTAATCAGGAAAAGGGATTCATTGGGTAATGAATCTGCTGCTACATTTTCCGTCTCAGAGCAGGGAAGGTTGCATATCAACTCGGTAAACACCAAGGATTTCTTGTACTTAGCACGTTCAAATTCTAAGTCAAACTCTTAGAGTATTATGATCCATTTGGAGTATTTTCCCCCTAGCAATTGGTGTGTAAGAATGTGCTGCATAGGGTTGCAGTTAGAAATTACCGTAGTTTTGTGAGACATGATATAGTGCCGGAAACGTTGAACTGCTTGGATGGTTGCCAAGGCCAGTTTTTCAACATGTAAACACTTGGTTTCGGTAGTTGTGAGACTCCGACTCAAGTAATAGATGACATGTTCATCATGAGAATCATCCTCCTGGACGAGAACCATAGCGATGGTATAGTCCGAGTCTGCGAGGTAAAGGAAATAATCTCGACTGTAATCAGGTGGGAAGGGTAGCGGGGTATGTGTCAAAGACAGTTTCAAATCTTTGAAAGCTTTATTGGCAGTGGTATCCCATATGAACTCATAACCTTTCTTGAGCATTCGTGTAAATCCAAGAGTTAGCTCAACATAGTTCAGGATGAAATGACAGAGAAAGTTTTCCTTCCCTTGCAAACTTTGTAATTGGCGAAGCGAGGAAGGAGGAGGGAGATTGAGAATCGCCTTGACCTTCAAAGGATATACCCAGATCCATTGACGTGAAACAATAAATCCCATAAGTTGGCCGGATTCTACGCAAAAAACAAATTTGTGTGGATTCAAGCGTATATGGTAAAACCGACATCGAAGGAAAATGGTGCGGAGGTGTATTGGATGATCTACACAGCGCATGGAATGAGTGGGTAAGTCATCGAGATATGGCTGCATGATGTGCTTTATATAGTGAAAGGCGTAAGACATAGCACGTTGAAAAGTTGTGCCGACATTCTTTAAACCGAATGGAAGTTTCTGGTAGGTGAAAGTGCCCCAAGGACAAATAAAAGCGGTCTTGTGTTGGTCCACGGAAACGATATTGATTTGATTATATTCGGAGAAACCATCCATCAGAGAGAAGATTTCACTTCCAGCACAATCTTCGACGATTTGGTCAACAAAGGGGGTAGGAAAGTTTTCCTTAGGACAATCTTTGTTAATGTCCCTATAATCAACGCACACGTGGATTGTGCCTTGTTTCTTGTCAATCGGAACAAGATTGGAAACCTAGTCACTTAGACCCACAGGGTAAATAAAACCAGCTTTGAGAAGTTTCTCAACTTCAAGCTTGATAGCGGCTGCTTTACGTGGGTGGACTGGACGAAGTCGTTTCCGGACGGTTTTAGTGCCCGGGTATGTCTTAATATCATGTGCCACAATTTTGGGGTCAATCCCCAGCATTTCTTCATAGCTCCATGCGAAGACATCAAAAAATTCTTGGAAAAGAGACTTGTAGGTGACAACTTCGTCATGGGAACACAAAGCTCTGATATGCACATTTTTGACAACTCCAGGTTTTATGGATATGTCGAGGGGGATGGTGGGTGAGATATTACTTAAGTTCCCTTCGTAGAATGTATCGTGTGTAGACTCGGGAGCGGTAGAAATGATGACAACGGTCGATGGGGTCGAGAGTCGTTGGTAACCCTTGATGGTGCATTGTTCCAAGAAGAGGATGGAATGATGATGTCCATAGTCCCAAGGGGTATCTTCCATGGACATGACAAACATAATCATCTCGTCCATTGGAAAAATGACACGGAATGGATCTGGAGATAAATCACCAAGAGAGAGGGTAGAATGGGTTGTCGATTGAATGGCTTGATAAGCTGATTCGACTGGACTTAAAGGCATTTCGTCACCATAACGAAGATGATCACCAGGGTTGGGTACAATCCATGGGTCATAAGACGCAGGGGTTCCATGAACAAAGGTGGAGATCATGTTGATTGAGGTGACAAACGGATGTGGAACATCGGGTGGTGGAATGGGGAAAGTACCCATTAAAGAGGAATCTTTAAGAAGACCCACACCGAAATTTTCATATCCAGGGGGGGTTTTTGCAATGAAAGGTACGTTGCCGGTACGTGCATTAGAGTGACAGAAGGCCAATTGGTCTGCGGTAATGACTTTTCCTTGATGCGGGAAATGCACGACATGAAAAAGAGTGGACACAACTGCACACATGGAATCGATCCAGCTACGACCAAGTAGAAGGTTGTAATCGAGAGTTGCGTCAAAGACATCCACTTCAACATTGACCATTTTTCCTTCTAACGTAATAGGAAACGATGGGTGTACACCATAAGTCTTAAAACTAGAGCCATTGAAGGCTTTGAGCGTGTTGTGGGATTCAGTCAAAGGAAGAGAGCTGATGGCTTTCCAGCAGGTAATAGACATGACACATGTTGAGGCACCCTCATCAACAACTGTTCTACAAATGTTTTTGTTGGATACAATAACTTGGATTTGGAATGCAAGTTGAGGGTGTAGCCTTGGAATGTGATCTTCCAAGTCAAAAATTATTAAATTTGTATCCGTGGGGTCGATTCCACCAATATCTTTCAACAGTGCCTTCTATTGTATAGGACAACTTTGAAGGACTTCGAGGGATGACATCGTGGATGGTGCTTGGGCCAGATCTTCGACAATACTGTAGTTCTGGGAAGCACGTGCATGGGGATTGAAAGCCGATTTTAGAACAACACCCTTTGGAGGAGGGCAAAGGAATGTATCTAGGTTCGGTCGTTCGAGATGAAGAGGACCATTGGTAGGTGGAGTCATGGGAGATGGTTGGACCAATGAAGGAGGTATTGCATCAACCTTCTCTTTGGAGGAAGAATAATCTTTGGCTAGAGTGGTAAGTGTGATGTCATTCTACTTTGAATCACCTGTACACATTAAGACATAGGATGTATTGGAGGGGGAAGGTTGGTCATGAATGACCAATTGGGCCTGTTATTGAGAAGGGAAGGGTTGTGACAATACGACCGAAGTGGGGGGTTTCATGGTCCCTTGAAGGAACTTAGTAACCTCAACTCGTCGTGGACAATACTTAGTGTAGTGATAATCATCATAGATAAGACAAGGGTATCGGGGTTTGCGCTTATCCCTATCATCAATAGGTGGTGTTTTGGTTTTCGCAGATTGCAAATTATTTTTATCCTCCTTGTTCTTACCCTTTCCCTTTTTGGATTTATTTTTTCCGACGGGGGTAGATTGAACAGAGTTTACCTCAGAAGTCTTGCCGGTGGGAGGGGTAGGAGACGACGAATTTTGAACATTAGAAGAAATGGGTTTGGGGTTGTTTCTAGAGGTTTGGACGGAGTGAGGTTGGGCATCGAAAGGGCCAATCACACCGTCAGCTGCGTGTTAAGCAACATGAGTAGTTGAAGTAGAGGAAGTATAAGGACGAGGTGCGTCAGGGAGTAAGTCGTAAAGAGTACCCATCTGTGAATAAACGAGGTCGAGGTATTGAGCACGACTGATTTCCTTTTCTTCTATGACAAATCCACCCATGGTGATGTCACGAGCGATGTCATTCATGAATGATTTCGTGAACCACTTTGCCAACAATTGATTGGGAAGTTCGAGTTTGATGAGACGTCGTCTCCGTTGCCACTCATGAATGTGATCAGAGATATGAGTGGCTTTGGTTTTTTTGAAAGAACTCAAAATATCTGTTCCCGTTTCGTAGCAGATTGGTAATTGGTAGTGGGTGAGGAAAGACATAGAAAGGGTGTTGAAGTCGGTGAAGAACCCTCGTGGTAATTCTATATACCACTTCGCGGCGGAACCTGTGAGGGTTCGCTGAAAAAGGCATAAACGAATAGAGTCATCCATCAAGGAGTTGGATGAGCACCAAAGGTGAAACGTCATTACATGATTTTTCGGGTCCTCTCTCAGTTTACCATCAAATTTAGGGATGTCATATGGTAGTTTGGCCGGTATGGAAGGCCATTGAGGAGAGTGACAGATCGAATCATTTAAAATCCTCGACAGATCAGGGAGGTCCAGGGTGGCTAAGAATGGTAACTGTCTATTCACATGTGGGTACTGGTGACTTTGGGGAGGGAGTCCCATCGGTAGACCAGTGGGACCATAAGCAGTTTGCATATAATGTGAAGATCCGGGCAGATTCGGTGGTTGGTGTGGAGGCAAGTAATTCATAGGGTTGTACCATTGAACAGGGGCATGGGGTTGAGTGTTCGAGCCCCAAATAGGATTAGACGTGCCTGGATATGGTTGTCCTGTACTAGGGGGTATGACGGAGCTAGCTTGAGGCTGTTGCCCCCCAGTCGAGTGAGGATTATGTTGTATAAGATAATTCCAATACTGGGCCAAGGATGGAGGTATGTTTTGTTCATAGGGTGGGGTTGGTGGGGGTTGCCCTCCAATCGGGGGTTGCATTCCAATCAGGGGTTGCGTCCTAGTTGGGATTTGTCCTGCAAAAGGGGGTTGGGTTTGGCCTCCTTGGTGAAATTATCCACCAACAGGAATCTGGTAATTAGGTGTGAAAGGAGGGATGGTGCCACTAGGGTCGGTGCCTCTGATAGAGGATGGAAGAGGTCCTCTGAAAGGGGGCCAAGGAAGTGTCGGAATAAAACTGGGAATGAGATGGTGCCCAGAAGAAGTGGAGACGCCAGGAGTCCCGGATGAGATTTGTGTAGGAGTGGGAATAGAAGCATTCAATGCATGATATCTAGGCAGAAGGGTTGGGGTGAATCTGGGTGAAAGCGGTGTGCCAATGGGGGCTTGGCTAGCCGCTGTAGTCCCGCTGTGAGGACTCGTAGTATCTGGGACCATTGTGTAATGGACCATTTGTAGAGGGATAGTCAAGATGTGGTTACCTGGTGGGGCATCTGTACCAGGAAAATAATAGGCAGTAGTAAAAGGTACTGTGTTTGGATCAGATGTTTCGGGTAGCTCAGGTGCGATAGTGATATCAATGCCTGCTCCTGAGCCAAAGAGATCCTGTCTAAAAATTCCAGTAGTCCAAAAAGGATCTTGACCCTTAGGTCTTATGAAGGGTCCGGTTGGTGATCCAGAATATTGAACAACTATATCTCTGGAAGAATTCACTCGCACAATACGTCTCCCAGAGTCGGGAGGAAGTCGAAAGTCCTCTTGAGAATTAGTAATTCGGAACCATTCTAGAGAGTTAGTTATTTCGACTGGTGGAGTGGCAATGTCTTGGACTTCAATCTGTTGAGGAGAGCCCTCCAGTGAGTTGGTAAGAAAGGGTTGAGAACCTTCTAGATATTATGGGGGTAGGCCTTGCATTCTATGTGAATGACGTGGAGGGTCAATTGTGATCGAGTTAGAATTTTACGAAAGAAATTTTATGGCCAACTTGGGTAAACAAACAACATGCGCTAGTAAAATCTAGGAAGAAAAACCAAGAAAACAAGACCTTCCAATTCCAAAGTCACTAGTTGGTGATGAAATCCAACATCACGACGACGAGACAAGAAGGGGCTGGGCTAGGGTGGAAAAGTTACGTTGACGACCTTCTTAACAGACTTAGACCCTGGTGCAAGCTCCCACACACAATCGTGGGTATACCCTCCAAGGATCCCTAGTGAGTCTGGTCAATGTCGATTTCAGGTACCATGAAGACTTACCCCTTCACAGTCACCTTGTGTAAGACCCTAAGAAGAGAGGCAACTAAGGTTACCACCAACAACAATAATGCCTGGGGGAACAATCGACAGTCCGATCCACATGCAAGGGCAGGGTATCTATCCCGAAATCATCTTGAGAGGCTTCCACTCATCATTGTGGGTATACCTTCAAGTGACCCCCGTAATACATGCAATCTCTACACTGATATCAACAAAGCAAGGTCAGTAACTCTATCAATCTCAATGCGACCTCAGGTTTGACCCTTGTGTGAGAAGGGATTTCCAGGACAAAATGCTGCAAATGGAATTTGACACTCCTTATCACAAGATACTATTGTGTGTTTTGTTCTTTGGAGAGTGTGTCTCACTGCCTATTCCAAAGCTCTAGCCTAGCTAATGTTGGTGTAAAAGAGCCCTAGAAAAAGTTACTAGTTAAAATTTAAAATTCCGCAATATTATTAAAGGCTATTGTTACTCAAAAGGAGACGGAAATGAAACCAATGTTGTGTGAGGCTCTGACCCAACAATGCATAAATAGGAATGAAGGATACAAATTTTTGTTCGATGAATCCAATTTACAGGAGGGAAAGAGGAGTTTTTTGGAACAATGTGAACTACGATGTATGATTTTCTCTGAAATGTAATATCAAACAACCATGAACAATGCAAATTCCATATTCGTTCTCTTTCAATACTTGAATGCCAATATTTTCGAATGAAAAGTTGCTTAAAAAAAAATGTCTTTAATTTTTATTAGCAACCAACCAACAGGGATGGAACTAAGAAAAAGTAAGCAACCAATGAAAAAGAAATACACAACAAACACCCAAATCGATATTTCAATGAAGACAAAAATAACAAACTGACAAGATCAGTCTCTTCAAATGCACATGGGTAATAATTTTCCAAGTAATAAGAAATTGAAAAGGAAAATTAATCTCAACTTTTAATCCAATCAAAGGCACCCGACCAAACAAGCACTCAGATTTCTAAACCAGAGATTATACCCTTGTTAAGAAAAGGTCAAGAGGTAAAAATTGAGAAAAAATGATCAAGAAGAGCTTTCGATTTCCAAAAACTAATCATTCACGATATTTGAAGTCAAGAAACATTCAATCACTGGCCAGAGAAGTTCTTTCCAGACACACCAACCAATTTGGGCATCTGAAGACACAAAAGACTTAAACCAAAATTTTTACAAGTGAGTTCACAGTTTGACAGTGGGGTACAGTGCGAGAATTAAGGATTCTCGCAGGCTAGGCATGGGCAGGGTGCGAGAAGTTTGCACTGAATTGAACACTGGGGTGCGAACCTCAGTTATTCTCGTAGGCCACAGAAAGGTGTAGTGCGAGAAGGTCTGTAATCAAACAAATTTTGGAAAAAGGGTAGAACTTTTGAGGGAACTTTTGGATCCAGGGAGTCTGTGAGGATCTCCTCAAGACTCAGAGATTGATTGGGAATGAAAAAGGGTAGGTCAAGAGAAAATGGCCAAGAAAAAACCACCAAAATGGGTTGTATCCCCATTGGAGTCACCAATTTTGTTATCGGATAAATCGATAGGTGCGGACACTAACAGATTTCCCTAGATCCACCTGGATGTATAAAAAAGCATGATAGAACATGACTCTTTCCCTAAGTTGCAATCATTGAATCTACTACTAAGAAGGAATAAGTGACATACCTTTATATCGCTTCCTTAGGTCTCCATTGTTCCCGCTTCGCTCCGTTGCTCTTGTGAAATCCGGTCCAAGACAACACAAACCAACCAAAGTGAAGATAGCAAAGTATATTCAATGTCAACCTATGCATGTGATCAAGGAGTTATGCAATAAAATAAGAGTGATTTTATGGGAAAGGGATATGCCGCTGTATTATATTAAATGAAAGTAGAAGATACAACCGGATCGCCTTGATGTCGCAAGCTTCCTTTCAGTGAACCTTGGTTCCAACACACACACTTGCAACACACACACTTGCTTTGTATTTGCATGAAGAATATCCAATACAACTTGATAGACCAGATAGATTCTTCAAGCTTCTGTCCAAGTAGGGTTCTTCACACAATCCTTTCACCAATTCTTCATTCAATATTGTTTAACCTTTTCCATGAGAAACATATCAATATATAGGAGAAGGAGGGATGGTTACATGGATGAGGATGATCCCACCAAATCTGAGAAGTCAGTAGGATGCCAACCATGCAAATTCCAACTCATTTTCTAGAAGATTCCCTTCTAGAACCTTCATGACCTCTTCTCTTCTTCAAGCTTAAAAACAGGTTCGCACCCTACCTATAGAGAAGATTGCGAACAGTTCACACTCTAAGTGTGGGTGGCCTGCGAGAATGAGGGATTTTCTCACCCTGTAACATAGGCAGTCTGCGAACTCATATTAAAAATGTGTTTTTTGGAAGAAGACAACAGTCACTTTTCTCAGGAAAAAAGTCCTTGTGGGAGTCTGAATACATCACTTGTAGAGCCATCACCAGAGTCACCCAAAATAATGTGTAACATGCATCCACCTCAAGAGGTAGAGGAATAAGTCCAAGACAATTTTTCAGAGGAAGAAGTAGAGAAGGATCTCATGGGAGAGGAAAAGGAAGAAGGCCAAGTTAGTTTTTTATAGGAAGAATTAGAGAAGGATCTCATGGGAGAGGAAAAGTAAGAGATGGGTTTAGAGAAGGATAAACAAATTTGGTCATTTTGAGAAAAATTGCAGAAGTAAAATGCATGATTTGGAAAAAAAGGTGCCAATACCACTGTTGAAGAAACTAGAAACGATAAGTTGTTTATATCCAATTTAATGGCACCTAATGAAGGAAATAAGGCTTGGTACATTGATTCAGGATGTTCAACACACACGACATCTCAAGAGGAATTGTTCACTAGATAGATGACGATTAGTCTAGTAAATTAATATTTGGAGATGATAGTGCTTTAGAAGTTAAAGGGAAAGGTACAATGACAATCCTAGCATTGAATGACAAGAAGAATTTTATTGATGATGCATTGTTGAAACTTACATTGAAAAATAAGCTACTCTTTCTAGGGAAAATAATGGAGCAAAACTACAAGTTAGTGGTTGATAACAAAGAATATCTAATTGTGGACAAGCTTAATAGAAATGCAGTTGTGGAAAGAGGAGAAATAATTGCATATAGAATTTCAAACTCACTTTTGCCTCAAGTGACTCACATAGTTCAAAGCTACAGAAAAAGTGAATAACAAACATTTGGCATTTGAGACTGGTACATTTGAATTTCAAGAATTTGATGTTGACGAGGAAGACCAACATGGTGAATGGTCTTCCCCACCTTGAAGTTGATGCATATTTGTGAAGGATGCATACTATGGTAGAAAGACAAGAAGACCTTCTTGAAGAGAACTTGGTAGGCTAGAGAATGTCTTGTATCAGTACATTCAGATTTATGTGGTCCCATGGAGACTTTGTCTTCTTGAAAAGCAAGGTATTATATATATTTTATTTATGATTACTCAACAAAAACATGGACATATGTTTTGCAAGAAAATCCAGAAGTATTTGCACATTTTGTTTAGTTTAAGGAGATGGTTGAAAAATAAAGTGGCTTGAATATTCTCACCCTCAAATAAGAAAATGGGGGAGATTATAAATCTAATTAATTTATGAATTTTTACAAGTTGATTGGCACAAGGAAAGAGTTTACAAGTCAATTGGGTTTATCTCGAGAGTTTACAAGTCAATCGGGTTTAGCTCAGGTGGTTTGGAGGAATGATTGTTATGTTGGAAAGTTGGTTGTCATTGATGTAAACCCTAGAAGAAGTCCATAATCCATTAGAAGTGATGGTTCTATTTGAAGGAATATCCAAATTGGTCCCCTTATGGCATATCTCTAAGCATGGCCCTCACGGGAATATTCTTTTAAGAAGCCTACAAAAAGCCCTGGAAATACAGTTAAGTATGGTTAAACGGTTAAGAAGCCCCGAAGGTCTGGTAATGAAGCCCAAAATTGATTGGAGAAAAAGGGTATGAAGAACATCATAACTACATGTAAAACGCTTATAAATGGATAGTCCCCATCATGCCATTTCCAATAGTAGGTGGTACATCACGTGGTTCCTCACAATTGAGAAGTTATACCCTCTTAAAGATGAAGCCCTGAAGTATGGTTAAAGATCCCCTAAGAGATTGCAAAAATAAGTTACAAGTTGGCCCCAAAATTAATTAAAGGAGAAAGTTGTTGCAAAAAAGAAGTTATAAGTCGGCCCTAAAGTCAAGTAAAGGAGGTACTTATAATAGTATAAATACACATGAAATAAACTATCATAATTAACCAAACAAGTTTCATAAAACAAGTAAGTGATCTCTTAGAGAAACTGAAGCAATGAAAGAGTGCGAAGGAGGCAAGTCTTATAGAAGACCCTATTTGAGTAGACCCTTGCAGGTCGGGTATAGGAAATCCCATGAGGAACCCGCAAGTTTCACATGACTCATCACGCAAGGCCCCTCTAGTTGATAAGTCCAGTCCAACGACGATGAGGAAAAGTTTGAAGGTGGTGTTATCTTATTGATGCTAAAGCTGAGGAAGGTTTGATGATCTGAGATCTTGTGCATATGGTTCTTTACATGATAAAAGGTATGGTTCTCTATATGTTTTCATGTTCATGCTTGAGGCATATCTTGGAGATTTTGGTATATGCTTGATGCATATTTTGGAGGTTATAACATATGCTTTGAGGCATACCTTGGAGGGTTTGAAACATGTTTGATGCATATTTTGGCACATGATTGAGACATGCCTTGAATATTATTGACACATAGTTAATGCATATCTTGATGGTTATGGTACATGGTTTGAGACATATCTGGGATATTTTGGCACATGGTTTGAGGTTTATCTTGGATGTTTTGATACATGCTTTGACACATAACTTAGAAGGTATGTCACATGCTTTGAGGCATATATTGGAAGGTATGGCACATGTTTGAAGCATGTGTTGGAGGTTGTTTTGGAATATCAGGGATATCTCAGAGGTCTTCAGATTGTAAATATTCTGTCTATATTTCTTCTTATTTGAATATATTGCAGATTTGAGGATCAAAGACTATCAACAATTTATGGATCCCTAAGCAGCAGAGGATCTATTGTATTTTTCCCATCAGTCATTGTTTATATTCAAGTATTTGTTGATTCATTAAATTGAGAGGATCTCTATTTACTGAACATTCTATCTTATTTTTTCCTTCTTCATTTCTTCCACCTATCAGCATATACTCTTGTTTTCTGTCAAGCAACTTTTGTGCCTTCGATGAGTGGGATGTTTGTGACTCCATTGCCCATTGGTGTAGCCTACTAATCTGCAGTTTGTTGCCCTCTCTCTTTCTTTATCCATCTTGTTGATCCACCTATTCAAAAGAAAAGTTATATTTTACATTCTGATGGGTGCTGAGCTTACACTTTAGTAGTCAAAGTGTGACTTTCAGTGCTAACATTTTTGGCGCTGTTGACGGGGACGAATTTTAGCTGATTGAAAATCTCCCTGGGAAGAATGACACTACACAACTCCAACTTTAGATGTTGACTAAAGTTTGACACCTTCAAGACTGCACATTCACCATGGCGACTCCATTGTTCAGAATCTGTTGGTGACTCCACTGGGTTATCCCCACTCAATTTCTCAGCCATAGATGGTTATCCACATCCTGTGCCTCAAATTGATGAATGGAAATATCTGCTGTCCAAATTTTATGAAGGTGAGAATGACAACCCTATTGAGCATGTTCATGAATTTCATGTTTTGATGCAGCAACTTGACATTCATCATGAAGATATATTGATGAAAATGTTCATGTATTCATTGGAATGCGATGCGAGGCAATGGTATAGAACACTCCCTACTTCTAGTATTTCCTCTTTAAAGGACTTTCATGATGTTTTTTATTCTCATTGCAAGAAAATTTATCCAGCTGAAAGACTTTTTGAGAATTATTGTGAGGGGTATGCATCATATATTCAAGATTCAACTAGTGATTTTTCTAGCAGTGATGATGAAGGGGATGATTGTAGAGAGAAAGACTTAGATGATGAGTTTCATAATGCTTTTCCTAATTTTGAAGAAAAAATGCATCATTCATGTCAAAATCTAGGTCCCCAAGAGAAAGATCAATATGGACAATCCATCATTTCCTTATATCCTCCTTTTCTCGATTCTTTAATTCAAGAGGTCATCTTAAATTCAGATTTATTTAATCATGAGAATAGTATTGCAGCTTTTCATGACCGAATTCATAGCTTATCAGTCCCTCCTATTGTTAATGAACCAATGTGCCATGATTTGCCAAGTTTTGATGACTATGAGGATGTTTTCCCTAAGAAACCAGGTGTCCCAGCTATTGTACTAATCCCCTCAACCATTAATAGTCAGATGGTCATTGATTCACATTTGTATGATGATTATGAAGATGATTTCCATGAACAATTTGTTGAATACCTTACATCAGAAAAGTACCCTTCCCATCAAAGCAACAATAGCTTGTTTCAACCCTCATGTCATATTTTTGTTGCTGAAAAAGAAGAAAAAGATGATAATCTAATTTTAGAGGGTGAAAAAATGAGAAATTGGGACCATAAGCCAAGATATGATGAATATCCCTCACAATCAGAAGATAAGATAGAATAATTTAGTTTCCCAAGCACTTCTAATTGTGATGAACTGCCCTATCAACCCCCTATTCCTCTTGAAGACACAAGCTCAGTTTCATCAAGAAGCCAAGATCAAATGCCATGTGATCAGATGAGAAAGGTTGAAATTAAAGAATGACAAGCATCACTAAGCCTTTTTCCTAATACACCTCATGACCAGGAGTGGACCAAGGCCATATGCATTGAGGATGAATCAAAAAATCAGCAAGCCATACAACAACCAAGAACAGTGGAGAAAGGACCTAATACAATACTTTTCCTTTTTGCACAAAGCAATGTTGCAGGGGCAAGTATTGATGATGTTTTTCAGGATCCATTTGTAGCTTGTCTGGAAGCAAAAAGTGGGCATAGGCTCATTGATTTCTTCAATGGAAAGTGTATTGCCAGAGGTTTCTTTGACATGCCTTCAAGTAAGAATTATCTCTGGTGCTTAAGGAAACACATTTCAAAGCTTCAAACAGTTGAAAAAATGATGAAATGGCTTCATTGATTGTTTCATGTAACTTGAAAGCTTCGTTTTCCCAATAATTAGAGTAGGTGTGTGCAATAAGCTTTCTGGACAAGCATCATTTTCATCATTTTTTCATTTTTAGTTTTCATTTTCATTTAGTTTCAGCTGAAGGTCACAGGTCAAAGCAGATTGCAAAGGTTAAAGGTTGAGAGCATGACTCCACAAGCCCAAAGGATAAGGCACTGAAACTACAAGAGTTCTTAGAGCCTCACAGGGAGGATTGTATCCCCCATGGAGCCTATGTTAGCACAAGATTGGTTTATCCCTCAGCGTTGCATAATTGGCGCTACCTACAGGCACTACCTAATATTTCACAGAGAACAAAATCTGCATTTCATCATACATTTTGGCAAATGAATACAATTGTTATGGGATTTTTATTTGTTTTGGGGAAAATTGAAATTATATTGAGTTATTCCAAATATCCAAGTTCAAGCGTCAGAGCACCCACATATTTATTCTACCCAATTTCATGCAGAAACACAGCCGGACACTACCTACAGGCACTCCATAATATTCTGGTAGAGGATAAATTGTGTAGAGTTATTCTGCCAGTTTTGAGTCACTAATTTAAAACTTGGGTTATGAGCAGTTGAGGATGTATTTTTGAAAAATGGAGGAGGTTTTTGTTCATAACATTCCAAATAAAAAAAACCTCTCTCATTTTTTCAAAATGTGTTTTTTTTTTAGATATATTGGATATATAAGTAGGTGTTGCGTACTTTGCACAGTGGTGTTGCGTACTAATTTCCTGTAGCGGTCACGGTTTTGATATTCAACTTGTTGGGAGGTTGCCACATGTCAAGGAGAGTTCGAATTTATTCTCAAGGATCATTTAGATATCAAGGGACACATACACCTAATATTTAGCTCCATCAAAGGCCTCATGCATGAGGTGAAAACAATTTATTAATGACTTCCAACAAATTCCTGAAAATCAATACTTTGTTGGATTTTTGTCTCTTTGATTGTTGCCACCTATCTCCAAGGCTTAGAATCCAATGGAGGATATGGGATTCGACCTCCTTAGGTTATTTAGATGCTATTTTCTATTTAAGGAGGGAGATATCTCTCGGAGAAGAGAATTGATGAGCCAAGAGAGGCTAGAGAGAGTAGCAATAGGCAGTTTCCCTGTGTGCGTTCATCTGTAAGCATGTGGACATTTTTTGATTGTAAGCATTACTGCTATTGGAGACTCATGAGAGCTGTGATTTCAGATTGTAAATCTTCTGTCTATATTTATTCTTATTTGAATATATTGCATATTTGAGGATCAAAGACTGTCAATGATTTATGGATCCCTAAGCAATAGAGGATCTGTTGTATTTTTCCCATCAATCATTGTTTATATTCAAGTATTTGTTGATTCATTAAATTGTGAGGATCTCTATTTACTGAACATTCTATCTTATGTTTTTCGTCTTCATTTCTTCCACATATCAACATATAATTTTGTTTTCTGTTAAGCAACTTTTGTGCCTTCGATGAGTGGGACGTTTGTGACTCAATTGCCCATTGGTGTAGCCTACTAATCTACAGTTTGTTGCCCTCTCTCTTTCTTTATCCATCTTGTTGATCCACCTATTCAAAAGCAAAGTTATATTTTACATTATGATGGGTGTTGAGCTTACACTTTAGCAGTCAAAGTGTGACTTTCAGTGCTAACAGGATACATGACACTTGCCACACCCCCAACATATAGATATGGAAAGAAGCTTATTGAAAACAATTCAAAGACTAAAAATGCTATTATGAATGGCCTGGTTGATTTAGTATATGTCAAGGTTATGCATTGTGACTTTGCAAAGGATTTTTTGGATAAAATTCAAATTTTTTATGAAGGAGATGACAAAGTCAAAGGAGCCAAGATTCAAACTTATAGAGGTCAATTTGAACAACTGAAAATGAAAGAAGATGAAGATATCGTAGCTTATTTTCTACGAGTTGATGAAATAGTTAATATTATTAAAGGCTTGGGAGAAGAAATTAAATAACCAGTAATTCTTCAAAAGGTACTTAGGTCTCTTGTAATGAGATTTGACCCTAAGATTTCAGCCCTAGAAGAAAGAGCAGATCTTGCTACATTGAGCATGGGAGAGCTACATGGAATAATTACAACTTATGAAATGAGAACAGAACGAGATAATCCATCCAAGAAGGAAGAAAATTTCAAAGAATCCAATAAGATAAGAAATAATAAGCATAATTCAAAGTAAAATTTCAACTGTAGCGATGTTTCAGATGAAGACAAATAAATAACCAACTTCATAAGGAAGCTGAAGAGATGAACTGACAAGTACAAAGGAAAGCTTCCCTTACTGTAATACCCTTGTTTCCCCTAGCTTGTAATTAATCATTAATTATGATTATCATGCTATGGAATATGTACAATGTAAATTTATTATTGTTTAGATTGCCAATGACTGACTGCCGGGGTGAAGCCTCGAAGTATTGTCCATGATATCACTAGAGGAAAAGAGTGAGGAATCTGTGGAGAGGGTTCATTATGTCAAAATGAACCAGATTTCTCCTTGCTGAAATAATAAGCCTCATCCTGATCCAAAGGAGGAATCAGTTAATAAGAAAGGGACTGGTGGTTGAACAATCAACTACCCCAATGAATGGGAGCATGGAGGGTCTAGCTGGGGAGACAGAAAACTGTCAGCCCGAAATACCACAAAGGGCATTTTTTTTTCCTGCAGGACCAGACTGATATGAGTTTACTTCTGACAGAAGGAACAAGATAGGTCTAGAACCTTCCCAAGGAGGATAAAGGCATGCAATAATACATGTGAAAGAGATAATATGGAGGAGAGGTGTGAAACCCATATATGTAGAGATAAAGATAAAGAGTGCGAGAGGCTCTCGAGCTGAGAGGAAGAACTGGAAGCTCGATAAGCTATTCTGGTTACTGAAGAGAACAAGAGAAAAATATCCCTAGGAGTTTGCAAAAAAATACAACCTGAGAAGAAGATCGCGAGCTTGATGCTGAGGGAGCATCTGATAAACCTCGCAGAGGCTGTGACAAAGAGAGATCTCTGAGGAATTGCAAGAGTTGTTGTGATAGAGAGAGTGTCTGAGAAAATGTAAGAGTTCCCTAATGATATCTTGGCTTGGCACGGGGGTGGCAAGAGTGATAATAATGAATTCCTTTGAGCCTATGGTTGGGTGGAGAGGCTAACACCAACAATCAGTTGGTCGGTAATCAATTGTAATAGATAAGTGTTTCGTTTACCCTATGCACTTGGATTGCAATGCATGTTTTGAATATTTAAGTTTTCTTATCTCTGAGTTAATTGGGTAATGTTATGTTATCTATTTTCAGAGTTATATGCTTGTGTGTGTATTTCATGTTTGAAGGAATGAACCTTTGATATTCTATAACTTTCAAATTGTTTCTCTTCTGAAATCCTGGTGCAAGGAATACACATATACTCATTTGAGTATAAAATCTCGAAGGAGTGACCCATGCAAAGCATGCACAGGGCCAACACTTAGTGAAGTGTTGAAATGATATCAAGGTGAGCGAGCGCAAGGAGTGTGCAAGAGATTTTTGAGAATCTCAAGATTAGGAAAGATAGAGAGATTTAGGTCTCGAAAGGGAGGATTCCTTTTTTTGGAGGACGAGTGGACGAGATCCATTTGGGAGGAAACAAATTCTTTCATGACCACTGGATATGGAGAAGAAGCATGGGTGTTAACCCCACGAGTCCTTTGGACTTTGTCAGTTCAACGAATGGTGTGTGTTAATCGTAAAGGAGGAAAATTCTATGAAGTCTTGGAGCCCGAAGGTAATCTGGGTTGTTAGTAGTAGAGGGACGCGTGTCCGTAGATCAATGAATATCCAAAATTCTGGTTATCTGGAGAAATCAAAATGCAATTGCAAGAGTGTGCAAGTTCTGCGAAGCTCTGAAGGCTGGAGAAAATCTTGGCCGTTGGTGCCAGGTGCACGTGGCAACAAATTGAGCGTGGTTTGGAGTTCAATGCTCCAGAAAAATATGAGGTGTGTTTCATTTTGGGTCGAGAACTCCCAAAGGCTAAGGTAGATATCGACCACTCATTATCGAGGACACGTGGACCATTGAACAAGGTCCTTCGCATGTTAAAACTTCGAAACTTCGGAAGGTAGTGTGATACAAGGCGTGGAAATATTCGAATCCTAGAGCCCGAAGAAGACATCGACCGTCGATCTAAGGATCCTTCAGGATCCCTCTCGACCGTTTGATCATAGGGACGTGCGTATCTGTTAGAGCAGTATTTGCCTCACCCTATGCAATATTGCAGAGAGGGCCTTATTCCATTTCCCTATGCAGACTTGTCTTCCGTGTTACTAAAGTCCAGAGACTAAAATATAATTTTTTTCCACTTTTACGCATATTGCACCCTATACAACAAGCGTATACGTAGGTTGCTCCACTACAACCCGCATACAAAAAGATTTATGCCAAAAAATCAAAATTAAATGTCGGGTTTCCATGTCACGACAGGAGATTTCTGATCCTTGGCCTTCCATATACTGGAAACTCTCCAACTCGGCCCTTCAGTTTCATTTTGAAGGTTATAAAGAAGCCAATTCCAAGTTGTGGAAAGGAGAGAGAATTCAAATTTTAGAGCAAAGTTTCTTTGGAGAAATTATTTACTTCATATTGAGTCTGCATCCCTTTGTCCTTTAAGTCTGAACACAGTGTTCAACCCCCAAGATCTTCCCTTATTGATGGAGAACCTCTTTGTCTCCCTTATATGAGATTTCCTTTGGTGGAGGATTGAAGTGGTGGAGGTCCAGTTGGAAGGAAATCGGTTTCTTGGTTCCGAACCATGCCGACACGGAAGTCTGTAATATTTTCACTTCTGCTGATCATTTATTAATAGAAATACTCCTTTCCCATACAATTGATATCTTGCGAATATATGTATTATTATCCATGGGCATATTTGTTATGTATATTGATGGATTATGCTATCTAATGTGATAACCTTTTATATTTCCACCATATGCTTGTTTTCACTTGTTTGTTGAAAACTTGTTGCAGGTATATAGCTTTGGGTCGAAGTGCTCAATGGTGGACATCATCGAACATCTGGATGAGGTAGTCCTCTTTCTTATCTTGCTTGCACATTGGTTTATATAGCATGTTGTTGGGATAGAGTTGATTTTTGCAGTCATTTTCGTCTGTTGTGGTTCACCCTAGCCATAGAGAGATTTTCCTTGTAACAGAATTGACGACCATACTAGGGATTGAATCTTCTTTTTTAGGGTTTGAAGTACTTTTCTCTTTATATTGCTCTTGTTTATATTGTGGTTCACGTCGTATCATTGCTTGACAAATCCTGTTCACTCTGGGTTCGAGTTTTCAACCTTTCTCCCTTGCCTGGCCTTGTTTCAAAGCATATACGTACATTTTTCCTTGATAGTCGCGTATACACGTAGGTTGTCTCACTGCAAGCTACGTATACACGCTCTGTTTGCCCAAACAGTCACGTACACCTTTTCTCCTTTCCTATTTTCTTGGTCTAGTGTTTGCTAGGTGGGATTTGATGCTTGTTGAGCCTTCTTAGGTCTCTGTAGTGCCTGTTGAGTGCCTGTGGGATGGCAGGAAACCCTTTTTTGGTTGAATTTCTTGGCAAAGTCTTTCTCTTCATTTTTTCATTTTTATTGTCCTTGTACATTGGGATGGGTGTTTTGTTGCTTGATATCCTGCTTGAGTTAACTCTTTTTTATACAGAATAGGGCTATATATATCAAGTTACTTTTCAGTCCATGCATTTTTCAGTTTCAATATATTGAAAATACAAAAAATAGGCATTTTGCATTGCTTGGAATTTTTGTCTTTTGATTTTTTATCATTAGCTTAGTGCATACAGTGAAAGATTGCATTTTTACTTCTGAATTGCAGTGTTGAATTTGAAAATTGCATCGTTTTTAGAAGCATATCATACATTAAAATTTAAAGTTAGGACTTTGCATTATTTTCATATTTACTTTTCTTGTTGAGTCATAACACCATGAGTTTCACTACCATACCTTTTTTAGTAATCACGACCATTAAAAGAAATGCTATAATTTAAAATTTATTAGTAACGATTTTATTTTCTAGGGTGCACAAACTAGCCTAGGATTTAGTGCCTTGGAATAGGATTTTGTGAGTAAAATTCTCCAAGGAAATTAAATCAACATATGTGTCTGAGTCAGGGAGTGGAGTAGGCTTCATAGAACATACACCACCCCGCGTACTCAGAGTTGGCACTGCCAAGGCCAAGGCCAAGCCAAGGCCCCAAGGCCTACTGTCAAGGTTCAAGATGAACCTGTTGAAGAAGAGCATTTGCAGGTCCTGGATTGGAGAATCTAGTGGTACTGTAGAACCAAGCAGCCCTGGTGAATGAGGTGAATGAAATCGAACCGTGGGAAAACAAAAATGAACCCTCACCCTCCCTATGGTTAGGGTATAATTGGTAAGATTAGGAGGCTCCACTCACATCAGAGTTAATCATGAGGTTGCACGAAGTTGGTTGAAGGGATATCCCCCCGATACCTTCCTGGTGCCATAGATATTTCTTGGGATCTATTCGTATCTGGGGATTTTGTTAGTGCCTTTACCTCTGTGAGAGGCGATGCTTTCAAGGTTTCGGGCTTTGATACCCTGCCCATATGGTGGACCTAACTTACGACTACTCGCCTATGCATCAATTATACAATGGTTTATTATTTGCTTGACTTAGGTGTCTCATAGGTTACTTGCAGGGGTTATTCTGCAGGTACCCTGGGTCAGATAAGGGTCAGCCATCACACAACCTTTATGGAGGATTACCTCTCCGGGGGGATCTGACCAACTCGTTGTTAAGTCCACGAGGGCCCTTATAATTGATTATGTTACCTCCAATATTTAGCAGGGAGTCTCAGGCCCCTCTTGGGTGAGACATACCTTCTTTAGGGAGGGAGGCCACTCAACCACTTTACCCCATTTGCATGCATATTGGCCGTTTGAATTTTGGCATGCTCTTTGATTACTAGTTGGCCTTAAGAGTATATACTGAGTCCTTATTATGGACAGTGGAGTCCCTTTGGCTTCCTCATTTATTGATGATTACCCCATGATTCCTACTCAGTTCATGGGGATGAATCCTCATTTTACCATAATGGTATGCAGAACTTTGGTACTTAGTCCGCACCTTGGGTCCCTAGTCATTCTCCTGTTGATATGCCTTCACCCTTGCAATCCTCTCCATGGTCCACTTATATGAATCCTAGCATTGGATCCGAGGGAAAAATGGCCCCAATGCCTACATCTTCGTTTGATATGAGTCATGTCCCCCAACCTATTTTTACGATGGGAGGTTGGAACCTCCCCTCTTACGGATCTAGTCCTAGTTGTGCTCTTTCAGGAGCCAATTCTCAGATGGGTACTTACTCTACTTATTACACCACATCCATGTATCCTTCGTCCTCCATGTCGGTTCCTCCAAACAATTTTTCCATGGTGAGTCCTCACGTATCCCCGGGATGTTTCTTACGGGGAGAATCAGTTTTACGGTTCAAGCTATCCTCTTTACAGAATCCCTTCACAAAGGGGCAACATATATCCTCACTCGAATAGTCCTTATCATACTTTCATCTCTTCATAGAATTCAGTGATGATGCCCGTTCATACTTCTCTGAATTAATTAAACAAAGGATACTACCTTTTCGGACAGGGACAGGGGGTAAACTAGGATCTTTCCTGGCCTGCAATGTTTCAGAGTCAATCTTTCCCTGGACCTTGGTATCAAATGCCACAACTCACCGCTAGTCCAGTCATTGTGAGTCATACTGGAGCTTTTTCACCAACCTCTGCTAGTCATGTTGGATATGGGTCAACAACTTATGTAAGTTATGTTGACAACCCACACCCAACCACTACTAGACATGCTGGGGGCACCACTTTAGTCACCACGAGTATTATCGATATCACATCTCCAACCTCCATACATCATGTAGGAGATGACTCTCCCACTTCTTCTTGTCATGTCGAGAGTATGTCACCAGCCATTATGAACACTGCTGGGGGCATAGAGAAACCTAGACGTCTCAGACGTAAGCCTAAGTTCCTTTGTAGGACTTGTGAAGGAGATCACCTTACTCATCTGTGTCTAGCTACTGCTGAGATACCAGAAGCACAGGGCTCACCTAAGGGCCCTTCAGATTCTAAGGCATCTACGGTTTCCCCACACCTTGTTCCTCCTTTAATTGAAATGGTGGTAACACTACTACAATCCTCTTCCAACCTCACCCCCGTTGTCGAGGGTGATGTGTCCCCTACCCCTGTTACCATGCATCCTCTTCAACCTAGAATTGAAGAAGTGGTCATACCAGTGCAATCTCTGGTCAATCCTACTCTCCTTGTGGAGAGTGATGCATCCTTAAATCATGTTGTCCACATTCCTGACCCCGCACCTTCTGAACGAGAGTGTTTTTCTTTCACCAAGTCCTCTCCCTCCTAGTTTTGAGGATATCACCTTTGATTGGGATAGTCCTGTGGGGTATCCAATTCCCCCACCTATGTCTTTTCCGGTAAGAGGCATTATTCGATATATCAGAGAGACTATATACTCTATTAGTGCTTTGTCCTCCTCGACTTGGAGAGATTTGGGTTTTCCCAAGCTTATGTCAGCTATTCGTAAGATATTGACGTTCCACATAATATTTGCATGAGAACCTTGGCCTCCCCCGTGATTTTCCGCCTAGAATCTCCCAAACAAGTTTAATTTAAGCTCTTTTCCGACTCGTCTAAAAAGGGAAAAGATTTCCGAGTTATTTGTCCCTTTCACACTCGTTAAATTGGATTCGAAAGGTCATGAGTCTTAGTTAAGATATTTTTTGACTCATTACCAAAAAGTGAAAAGATCGTCAAGTGAACTTGTCTCTTTCACACTCGTAAAATTGGTTTTGAAAAGACCTCTATTTGGCACAAGTTTACCCCTTTTTCACACCAAGTAGACTAAAATACATAAAAAGGGACAGTTTTTGGCGTTAAGTTGTGATTGCATCTCATGCCCTTTCTTGTAGTATTGAGCCTATAGTCGGTTCTTGCTTTGCATTATAAATTGTTTTCCTCAGCAGTTTGCATCCTCAACCAAGCAGAGCCTTGTTTATATCCTTCACAATTTGACACCCTATACCTAAGAGGAAACATTCCCCCGAGTGTCCATATCCTGCATGCACTTCCCTGGATTGAGCATAGGTACGTTCCACTATTGGAACTAGTTTTTCTTACTTGCGACACTCGTTTCCTCCTATGTATCATAGCATTTGTTTGTTATGAAAAAAAAAAAAAGATGGGCGGGAAGGGAGTATTATCTTGTCACCTTTGAACAAAGCACACAATTATTTGCGTCCATTCATCATCATACTTTTAGGATTTGCATGGCCTTAGGAATTTGAGCTTGTCATAGAGTCTTCTCTATCGAATGGTTAGTCTTCCAGTCCCTACAAAGAATTTCATTGATGCCTCTTACATCTCATGGTTTCATCGTTGGGTCTATGCTGTAGGAGTCCTCCATATGTCTCATGCTCTTATTCAAAGGAAGTCTATTAACCTGTGTCAGCCACTCCTCAGAACTCTTGACTTTGCATGTCGACCATACCCTTAGTTTGTCTCAGAATCACATGATATTGTAGTCCTATCATGCACCCTGGCCCTACTTTCATCATTGGTAGGTAACCTTGAACCCAATAGTCGATATTTCATCATTGGTCGTTGACTGGGTGGTTTCCCTTGTGTTCGACAACAAGACATCTATTCACACATTGGGATTCATGCAATGTTTTGGTTGCCATTATCCTTATTGGTGGTTTCCTCACCTTTGTCAACAATTTTCATCATTGGTTGCTATTCAGAGGGCCTTTTTCATGTACTGCTTGCACTTGGAACACGCGAAAGATTCACAAGGTTACTGATTCATGAACTTGTTCTTCATCCAATTTACACCAAATCATGAAGCTCCTGCTTTGCACCTCGTGCTGACTAATGAGAGATGCCTTAATGCTCTCCTTTCAGCGGGTCTCTTTCCATCGACATCAACCCATCTATTCTGGAAATGGGGTCTATAGTCTTATGAGTACCTTGAGGCTTGCAGTCATTACTGGCAGACTCTCTCACCGTCGACAATTGGGAATACATCAATATCTCCTGATTGACGGATTCTTCAGGTGTTCGACACCAACTACTCTATTCACACTTGTAAGAATGTACTCGGTGCCTTGATACCTACTTTCATTAATGGTAGGTTGTCTCACGTTTGTTAACGGTATACATCAATGACCGGTAATCAAACGGAGTCTCATTGTGTTCGACCTCAACTCCTTTATTCACATGATGTAGACTTGAACCTTGGGAAAATTGTGTAGAAGACTTGAAGACATCACTATGTGGCCGCAACTTTCCCGAGCTGTTGCTTCCTTTTCATTTGAACAATACCTATATGACTTCAGTGGCCATGGGAGATCAGATTGTACTCCATGGTATACATATATATTCAGATTGGTTTTTGAGACTGGTACTACTGGGACTTGTTCATGACTATGACAACTGTTGGCATGTAACCGCATTTGTATTTTCCTATTCATGGCCACAGACACTTATTTGGTATCTTTTCACATGGATCTGCAGTGTATTTTTGGCAGCCATGTATGCAAAGTCAGTACAGGATGTAATAAGCATTTAACTTCATCCAGTTGGTTCTCTACCACTCCACTTCTGGGTTGTTTATAATGTATTTCAGCCATCGTAGATTCTCCTCTGACCTCACACATTAGGGGGAATTTGTTAGAGCAAGATTTGCCTCACCCTATGCAGACTTGTCTCCATTTCCCTCTGCAGACTTGTCTTCCCTATTACTAAAGTCCAGAGACTAAAATATAAAGTTTTTCCACTTATACACATCTTGTACCCTATACAACAAGTGTATACGTAGGTTGCTCCACTACAACCCGCGTACATCAAGATTTGTGCCAAAAAAACAAAATTAAATGTTGGGTTTCCATGTCACCATAGGAAATATATGATACTTGGCCTTCCATATACTGGAAATGCTCTAACTCAACCCTTCATTTGCATTTTGAAGGCTATAAAGAAGCCAATTTTGAGTTGTGGAAAAGGAGAGAGAATTCAACTTTTAGAGCAAAGTTACTCTGGAGAAATTATTTACTTCATATTGAGTCTGCATCCCTTTGTCCTTTAAGTCTGAACACAGTGTTCAAACCCCAATATATTCCCTTATTGATGGAGAACCTCTTTGTCTCCCTTATATGAGATTTCCTTTGGTGGAGGATTGAAGTGGTGGAGGCCCAGTTGGAAGGAACTCGGTTTCTTGGTTCTGAACCATGCCGACACAAAAGTCTATAATATTTTCACTTCTGCTGATCATTTATTAATAGAAATACTCCTTTCCCGTCCAATTGATATCTTGTGAATATATGTATTATTATCCATGGGCATATTTGTTGTGTATATTGATGGATTATGCTATCGAATGTGCTGACCTTTTATATTTCCACCATATTCTTGTTTTCGCTTGTTTGTTGAGAACTTGTTGCAGGTATATAGCTTTGGGTTGAAGTGCTCAATGGTGGACATCATCGAACATCTGGATGGGATAGGCCTCTTTCTTATCTTTCTTTCACATTGGTTTATATAACATGTTGTTGGGATAGATTTGATTTCTGCAGTCATTTCCGTCTGTTGTGGTTCACCCTAGCCATAGAGAGATTTTCCTCATAACAATATCACGTCGAAAGCACGTGGGGGTCCATGTGTCGAGAAATGATGATGCTCTGTGTGGTGGCATCTTGACATAATAACGAGGTGTCAGTAACCTGAGGTGGGTGTCACGTATTTTTTCAGTGGGTTTTAGATTGACAGGTGTTCCTCTATGAGTGGTTGAATACTGAAACCTAGGGACCCTGGAGCTAGAGATGTGAGCCATTGCTCTAGGGAGTCCGTTGAGATTCACTCTCAACCATCTAATCGACCAGTGGAAGGAATTGCTTATAAAACTTTGATGAAGTCCTACTCCGGGAGAAAAGGAGTGTGGAGCAGGTAGAACCCCCGAACGTCGAAGTTATGAAGTAACAGAGGCCATAGATCTCTGGATCTACTTAGACACACCTCGACCGTGAGATCTAAGGGCATTGGAAAGATGTTAGTCCAGAGTGATGTGGCATGTTGATGTCATCCATGGTGACGTGGATTCATGTTTTACATGCCACATGTCACCTTGATTCATGCATTTCATAGGCCTTATATTCCAATTGGAATGTTACATGTGTCACAAATATATAGGGCCGCGTGTCATCTCTGTTCTCAACCACGTGTCATTCCCTGATGCGTGGTTGTTTGACCTGATATCTATTGGTACCTCAAGAGTTCGGGAGTTTGGAACTACGGGAGACTCAGGATGTGAGAACGTATGCTCCCAAAAGGGCCGAAGGCCGGAGCTATGTGACAGGACCTCGGGAGTTTGGAGCTTCATGGCTATGGGAGGATATTCATGTAGAAATAAAGGAGGGGATTTCAACACCGAAACACCAAACGACGAATTTCCGTAACCCTTTACATCGTATGAGGATGAAGTCCCGTTGGTGGATTTACTGGCGGATGGATTCCCACCATGGATGTAGGAGTGCGAGAGAGATCCAAGACTTCGGGGAACCTTGGGATAGTACGAATGAGAAAGACCCACGTGGACTTTTACCTATAAATATCGAAGAACTTGAAAATGACATAACTTCGAATCCAAAGCTCATATTTGAGCATGGCGACAATGGTTGGAAAAATATTGATGAGCATAGGGTGATGGAGACCTCAAGAAGAAGATTCAAGATGATGGAGGAAAGAGAAAATTTGATGCCCCACCCCTAAAAATGTATTTAAGGGGTTGGGTGTGTTATAAATTGGTATCAGAGTGAGCAACAACACTTGGCCTGCTTAGGCTCATGAAAGAGTCAAGTGATTATTTTTTCTTTCTTAGAAAACTTTAAGGGAGAGGGCACCTTGTGCTACCCTATCTAATAGATCATGATTTAAACACAGGCCTGGATGGGTCGGGGAACAATATTAAGACTAGTTTACCAAGGCTAAGATGAGCCTATCAAGAGTATTACTGCCGTACGAAAATTATCTGCATAAGTTCCTTGAGGTGAAGGGTGCAGATTAAAATTCAGTTGGGATTTTAGCTCACGAGATTGAATCATGCTAGACCATGGTAGAAGAAGCCTATCATTTATTTTTGGAAATGATAGCCAATCCTATAGGAGTGGGATTATGCTGGTGGACACTAATAGAAAGACTTGTATGTGAAAGGATTGAAAGGATCCGTAGCAGTAATAATTACTGCTTCAATGAAGGATTAAACCTTGTATATGTGTATGATCCCTCACGATCATAGGATTGATGGAAATGGTAAGGTCAATTTACTTGACCTATAATGAATGAAAATTGTTGCTGGAATAACCCAGTAAGAAAGTAAAAATGAACACTATAGATTAAGAACAATCTTCATGAAGGTAGAAGTGAAGTGACAAGAGAAATTTTAATTGCTCATGGTTGTGCTAGGGGAGTGTGTATCCCTCTTAACTTAAGGTAACATCTATGCAAGAGGAATGAGTCTGGTGACCATTCTCTGAAAAGGGAGAACATGTGCAATTCTTGGGTTCCAAAGGGAACTGAGAAACATATTTTGTTTCTGGGTACAAGAATTGCTGGGAAGTGTTTTTCTAATCAAGCTGGTAAAAAAAGTTGTAGAAATATGGAGTGATTGAGTGAGAAATCACAACAACCTCCCTTACTTGGTGGATAGGTAACTAATCTTCTAGAATTCCTGTGGGAGGAGGAGAGTGACCTCCATCCCTGGATGTTTCCAAGCAAAATAAAGAGTTCTAGGTGTAATGGTTAGGGCTCATCTACACTTGCATCCTATCTTATGTTTTTAATGAGAGTAGACATAAACAACTAGAACCTCTACAAAAAATTAAAAAATAAAGAGATGGACCCTCTACCCAAGACTGATTACGATCTAAAGATACTCCAAAGTTCTGTATTAAAATACTTAGTAAGTAACATGCTTCAAAATTGTATTTTAACTTTAAGGAAATAGTCCAAATGTTATTAGACATTAAAAATTATAATAAATGAGGTAAAATGGTTAATTAAATGTTGATCCAAAATGTGGTGAGGAAGTGTTGGGGCACTTCTAGATGCCCAATGGGTCAGATTGACATCCAGTGGTGGATGGTATCCATATAGATATGGTTTGGTATAATTAAATCATAGTGAGGGGAATCTAGAAAAGGGTCACCTTGATCGAAAGGTCTGCTGATCAAGACCAGTTGGAAGTTAGATTGGTTGTTTTGTTACCTTAAGCATGATTATAATTGCCCAGACTGCATTTATGAGTTGGGAAATGTTTTTATGGAAGTTGAGGAAAGAGTTTTTTCTTGCTAGCTGTTATCATATAGAAAGGGAAACACAATTATGACTATGTCTGTTAAACTTCCAGGTGGATATCATGTGAATGACTACAAGTTCTCAATTGAGAGGGAAGCTCAATGTTGAGTACCTCTATGGAACTTGTCATGAGAATGGCAGTAAGATATTTGGAGAAAGACCTGAAGGTTTGATATGTCCATGAAGGACATGGAAAGGGTGCAAGTAATGAGCTTTTATGATGAATGTTTATCTATGTCTGTATATGCTTGAGTGCATGAATTTTATGCATTGTAAGGTTTCTTTATATGAAGACTGATATTAAGGCCAAATAGATATGAATTAATGATAGTAAATGCAAAAGTGATGCACATATATGATGAAAGAATAAATGAACAAGGATTCTATGTTGTCATGATAAAATAACACATGATTATGCCTTTGAGGACCGCATGAGAACAATTGTGAACAATCACAAGTTAAATAATTTTAGTGAAAATATGTATGTGAGCTGAAAAATATACCTATGGTAGATACACATAGGATTATGATTATTCATGTGGTTAACTGCATCATCGATGTAAGTTAACAAAGCAAGGAATATATGTGGATAAATAATCTGGAAACATAACAAAGATACATGTTTATATTCCTTATGGAATATTTGGTAAACAACTGAAGCTAACTCAGGGTTGAGGCTATCACAGATAATGAAGAATATGCAATAGGAAGTTGCATGTTGAAGGAGTTCCCTGTGGAGGAACTATGTGAAGACTCTGTCAGGAGAACAAAGTCACAACCTTAATGAATGTTCATAATTGAGTAGTGGGATACAA
>SNQJ01S0075757.1:0-16153 GCA_010110895.2 Picea sitchensis
TTTCTTTTTCCGTTACTCAAACTCACAATTCCTTTACCTTTCACCTTTCCTGGTGCATCATTTCCAAAAGTTACATTTCCTGATTTTCTATCACTTAGAGTTAGAAACTTACTTCTGTCTCCAGTCATGTGTTTGGAGCATCCACTGTCAACATACCAGGGATTCTTTTTCCTTTGAGCTGATAACACTAGTCCACACTTGTCATCTACTTTCTTCTTCCAAACCTTGACATTTTCAGCAGTGGAGTTCAAGTCTGGATTGTAGCTCTTTAAACGACAGTCTGCAGCTTTATGTCCATAATTATGACAGTTGTAACATTCTCGTTCACTAAATAAAGGATCATAGCGATTGTTATGCTCATAGTTGTTGTTGTGTCTCACCTATATCCTTCTGCCAGTCACCACATGATTTATAGTCTGTGGCTGTTTGTTGCTTGGTCGTCTCAATATTTGTTGTGGAAGATGGTTATTCATTGAGTATCTTGATTGTTCATATCTAAATCTTAGAGAACCGTTTATAGCTTTGTGACCAAAGTTAGAGTAGAAAAAACAATAACCATAGAAGAAATTTGTGTACCTTGAAAAAGTCTGTCTTCTTTGAGGAGGTCGATTTCTTTCATGCCGATAAACTTTCTGGTCTACAAATTCTGTTCTGGGGTTTCTCCTTTCATTTCTTCTTGATGGCTGATTTTCTTTCTTTGTTTCTGCAGAGTGACTGTTGTTAATGTTTGAGGATTTGACAAACTTGATAGATTCTGTGTTACTTGGATGATCACTACTTGATCCTTCTTCATATCTCAATCTAGCTTTCAACTTTGAATTTCTTTGCTGATTTAGAATGGAGGTTAATTCTTCTGATACTTTTATACTTGGCAGATTTTGATGATACAGTCCTTTGAATTTCTCCATTTCTTTTCTAGTCTTTAGTATTTCTTCTTCTAGAGCTTCACACCTGAGTTTCTTCTCTGACAGTTGTTGTTTCAATATGTCTTCTATCTTCTTTGCCTCTTCTAATTCCAGTTTCAGCAGAGAAAAATCTTCATCAGGTTGTTTATTGTCTTTTTCAAACTGTGTTAACACTTTTTTTAGCTTTCTATTTTTAGATCCGAGTCTATCAAATTCTTCCAGTGCACTGATTAGTTCTCCTTCCAAATCCACCACAGCTTCTTCCTCATTATCATCACTGCCTGTGATTTTATTATCATGATCCTCTTTGGCCATAAGTACGAAGTCATTTGCCTTATCTTCACTAGATGAGTCACTGTTGGTGTCTTTTGAGGAATTGTCATTATTTGCAACCAAACTTTTCTTCTTATTATATTTCTTGTACTTGTACTTCTTTTCATCATCAGAGTTCTAGTCCTTTTTCTGATGGGGACACTTAGAAGCAAAATGACCTATCTTACCACAGTTAAAGCATTTGAAGGGCAACTTCCCTTGATATTTTCCTGATCCTTTCTTTAACCTTCTCACAAATTTTGCCTCAATATCATCTAATTCTGAATCAGTATTCTTGTCTGCTTTAAAATATGCTTCTCTAGTACTCGATTTATCTTTGTTAATTCTCATTTCATATGCAGTTAGAGTTCCTAGAAGTTGATCAATGGACAAAGTTTTAAGATCATTCAATTCTTCAATTGCAGAGACTTTTGGATTAAATTTATCAGTCAGATAACTTAAAATCTTCTGAACTAAGAGTGAGTCATCAATCGTCTCACCTAGACCCTTCATGGCATTTACAAGTTCTTTAACTCTTAAAAAATACTTGCTAATTGTTTTATCTTCATTCATCTTTAGTTGTTCAAATTTCAATCTGTAGGTTTGAAGTTTGGCACCTTTTAATTTCTCATTTCCTTCATAACTGTTAATAAGTTTATCCCACATTTCTTTGGCAGTATTAAGATGCATCACCTTTACAAACTCAGCTTCAGAAATTCCATTCAAGATAGCATTCATCCCCTTAGCGTTAAAACTAAATTCTAACTTAGCATCCTTGGTGGCTATCACAACAGGCTTTGTATATCCAGTCTCTACTACATCCCAAACATTAGCACCCAAGGCCATTAAGTATGTTCTCATTCTAATCTTCCAGAAGGAAAAATTTGTTCCATCAAACAGAGGAGGCTTAGAAGCTGAAGTCCCTTCATGACTTGTCATGTTTAATCTTACAGATCTACCTTTAAATAAAAGGAACCGGCTCTGATACCAATTGTTGGAAATACTAAAACAACTGAGAGGGGGGGTGAATCAGTTGTTTATAAGCTTAAACAATTCTATACTTTTTAAATATTATTAATCTTCCTTCAAGTGATCATCAACAACATACACCATATGAACAGTAAGAGTAAAGACCATTAGTCACTCATAAGGTACACACAGAGACAGATTTTCACAAGGAAACCCATAAAGGGAGAAAACCTCTTCTTCTTCGAAATGATAGGCAGTATTTCAGTTCTGTACATCATTTACAATTGAGCAACAACTCAATATGAGGCTGCTACCTATATTTTACAAGCTGCAACTTGTTTGAGAGCACCAACTCTCTGGTTTCTCTAGCACCCACTAGAAGGAAGCACCAACTCCCTGAATATTCCAGCACCAACTGGATGGAAACACCAACTTCCTGAATGTTCTAGCACCAACTGGATGGAAGCACCAACTTCCAGTTACACAGGCTCCCACCTGTATAACAGAGAACACTTGTTCTCCCTAGCACCACCTTGCCACCCTTGTTTCTTTGGCTGCAACCAGATGGAAGCTACAACTCCCTGTGTTCAAGCACCCACTTGAACCTCTGAGGACAATAGTCCTCCCGAGCACCTCCCAACCTCCCTAGATATAATAAATAATGAATACACAGACAACTACTCAGATAAATCAAATCTTACCAATCTTTCTCTGTATCTGATCTTCAACAAACTGTTCTGCAATTCTTTTCTTCTTTTGTTTGTTTAGCATGTCTTCTCTGCATCACCTTTTCTGTCATTCTGCTCTGCTTCTGTTCTGTCTTTCATTATGCTCTGCTTCTGCTCTGCATTTCATCTCACTCTATGCATTTGCTTCATTTCTTGCTATTCCTTTGCTCATTTTCTTTCTCTTACTGTTTACTCATTTTTCCTTCAGAACCACCAACCAACACAGTGTGTTTCAACTTCTTTTATACACTCGAATAGACGATTCAACTTCCCATCTCCTTCGGCAAGAACCACGACAACTGTCCCTGTAACTGAACCGTTAACACTATTACTATCACGAGTCCGTTTCACTTAACATATTCATAACAAAGGAGTTAACTGCAAGAAAGAACGGTAGCCCTCCGATCACAATCAAGGTTTATCCGCACCGTTGGATGACATTTATTATTCTTGCCTTTCAATCGGGTTTCGACATTCCCCATGTTCAATGTTCTTTTCACTTCTAAATCACGATACACAAAATTCCATAAATCGGTCAAATCAACGATCCATATCATAATCAGATCTGACGATTCAGAATGAATCGGGAGTTCTCTCATCGCGAAATCAGAATCCTTGTTGCACTTGTTTCTTTTCCTTTTGGAGTCATTATTCACAAAACTCCAACACAGATTTAGATCAACGATCTAGGTGTGATCTTGACTCAATGGCTACGATTGTGTCACGATTTCGACATTTCTATTGCATTGTGTTCGTGTCTCCTTGATATCGCGATCCCTGAAACTCCGATATAGAGAAAATCAACGGTCCAGATCACTGCTTGATTTAACGGCTATGATTAAGTCGTCATATTGCATATCGCAATTTTGTCATTTCTAATGTTTGAAGTTCTTGTCACTTCCAAATCACGATCCCCGAAACTCCGATGCGAGTTGTGATCAACGATCCTGATCATTTTTGGATCTGATGATCTAGATTCAATTAACGATTTCGCATATCGTGAAATTGGGGTTTTTGATGTCAAGTGAATTTGTCATTTCAAAGTCCCGATCCCCGATACTCCATGCAGAGAATCAATGGTCCATATCTGATCTTGTCTCAACGGTTGCAATTGAATCGCAATATCGCGTATCGCAATTTCTGAAGTCTCGTTGCATTTGTTCACTTGCCACTCCAAGTTGTGATCCTCGATACTCCGACACAGTCTAGACTCAACGGTCCAGATCAGAGCCTGATCTGATGGCTCAGATTACATCGCAATTTCGCATATCGCGAAATTGACACTCCTGATGTCAAGTGACTTTGTCACTTCAAAGTTTCGATCCTCGATTCTCCGATGAAACCTCCTGTCGAGCTTCTCCCGGTAGCTCTCGATCGCTGCTACGCATCCAGACGAATGGATGGTCCAGATTATGTTGGGATTTCACCTTGGCTTTTCCCGATGGTAAACCTCGTGCAGCTCCTGTCCGATCTGACGGCTGACGAGATTTCTGAATGAGATCCAACGGCTATGGATCTCTGCCTTCCTTCTCTTCTATGAACTCCTATATATTGAGCTTCACTGCGTGCGAGCTCCTCGACGTTGTTCCTCCTGAGCTTTCAATACTATACTTTCCATCAATGACAAGTATACACTGCCTGTAAATATGCTAACGAGCCTTTGTACATTCTTCATGCCATTTGTTGTCTGTTACATATTTACCAACATAGGCGGACTACACTTCCAGTGTTCCTTGACCTGCAAACAACCCCCCAGATTCTGTGATATCCAAATTGACTTGCAGACTCCTACATCATCCCCTCTTCCATGTTACATAGTTTGCACTCAAAAGTTGTAATCAATACAGTTTGACCGTTGGGGCCTCACGTCTCCTCAAGAACCCTTGTTAGCCTATTTTGAAGCCTGTCTGACTACTTTCCACGATCATTTCTTGCAATATCTTTCGTGGATCCTCGGGTTGGTAGGTTCAGACAATTTCCAATTCCTAGTCATTTTTTTTATGCCCACCACCTTCACAATTCTTTCCAAGTATATGAAATAGTATATAACTTCTCCAGAAACATGCAGAAAATATCTTGCCAGGAAATGGGATATCTATTACATATGTGAATATATTAACTCTTCTTTTTCGTCTTCTATACTTAAAAAAATTCTCGTTTCTCTTTTCCCTGTACTTTATCTTTCTCATTAGTAAGTCGTTTATCCAAAAGTTGTGAACCCGGGTATAGAGAAAATTGTGAGTTCTAGTGGTCTAGGTTCGAATTGCAAATGACAAAAGTGTTTTCTGCAAAATGTGTATCACGGAATTGTTGGGTGCAAAATGTATATGATGAAAGTGTTGGGTGCAAGATGTATATCAGGGAACATGAGAGATAAAATTTAAATAGCACTAAGTTGGGACACCGCGGTGAGATAATTGGGTAATTTTTGAAAGGGATGGTGGTTGGTCAGGCTCTTGATATGAATATATAAATGGAAATGAAGATTGGACAGTTGAGTAACCGATCAACCCGCGGGAAATCCAGGAGCCCGAGAGAGTCAGGTTCAAGTTTAAAGGGATTTTTTTTATGTTTATTTAAAATGTTTTCATATTAATGTATCTTAATAGATTATTTATGGTCCAAGTGTAAACCATGTTCGAATTTGAATGGTGTTTTGGGCTCGCAATTTTTGCTCAAACCCACAAGCAATAGAGAAAAAAATATATGACTTTACATTTTGTATATCGAAGAATATTTTGAAATATAGGAAGCTGCAATATATGCACAATATAGTACATGAACATGTATAGGGAAATGAGTGAATTTTAAGAAGAAATAAAAATTTCAAATAACAACACCAAACATTGAAGATCACCACAGAACAACCTCAAATATTTATATTCAGATAAACTGGGTCAGAAAATACATTTGAGAATATTTCCCAAAAATATTTGTTTTCGAATTTGGTAAAAAATATATAGTTCAATACACATTCTGGGAAATAAAAATGTGTTTTCCAGAATGACTCGTATTGGGACTGCTGGGGAATACAATGAAAAGATGTACAAGAATGAAGTTTATAGAAAGAAGAAAGTTGGCGATGGAAAACAATAAAACATGGCAAGAAGAAAGATAAAATTTTCAGATCTTGGTTAAAGCTTTGTTAGAGTAAGTAGATGAAGACAAAAAACGTAATTAGTATCAAATTACTACGATGGTGTCCCATGCCTTGTCATTTTCTCATTGATGTCCTTTTATGGCTTTCCTCGGATTTGAACTTCATTGGTAATCTGGTTGACAACCTTTTTGAACCATTCTTCGATGTAGCTCCTCATGGGCACCACATTGATTTCATGTTGTATTTTTATATTGAAGAATTCACTTTCCAGGTCCCTTAGATCAATAGACAAGTTGTGCAATTCTTCTTGAATATCTTGGTTTTTAATTGCATAAACGACTAGCCAGGTTTTCAGATCATGTTCACCATATTCAAGAATGCCATAGAAATTTTCAAATGACAGTCTTTTATAGATATGAAATTGATCATCAAATACTTTCTTGGTTAAAAAAAACGAGTTGAATATCAATTTCGGGTCCTAGAGTTCATTGGTGCAGGTAGCTAGATCTATCTCAGTTAGCTTCTTAAATAGTTTTTCTCTTCTAGATATGGTCTAGATACATTATTGAACAATACCATTCAGGTTCTTTACCTTTTCTTTCTAGCATGTGTTTAGCTGGTCTATTCGATCCAGGGAAGGGAGATCCTCCGATCTGGAATTTGATACCAATTCAACATCCTTTTTGACACTAGACAACTGTCTTGACACCTGGGTACTTGTCTCCTTAGATCGTCTCTCCTGTGTATTTTCTATCTCAAGCAGAAAAATCCATGATGAACTAGTTTGTTAGCATTTAAATCTCAACACTTGGCGTAACAATGCATTGTGCAAAGCTCGCATGGGATATTCCCATAACACTTGGTGAAACAATGTTGTCGAATAGGGCATTAGGAATGGACCTCTCCAATCAACAACTGGCTGTTATGCTCTACGTTTTATTTATATGAAGGGAGAATATCCCACATTTATACGGGGGGGAAATGTTTGCTTTTATAAATGCCAACGGTCTTAATTTATATCGATGCATTGTGTACAAAGGTCTCCTCGTGGGCTCCTCCTCTATGTGTCTTGGCACTAGGCTTTGTGTTTTTGGCTAGCCCATGTTGTGTGTGGTGTAGGTGTTTGGCTCGACAGCTATGGGCTCGGATAATTGGAGATTAGGCTTATGGGCCCAATATTTTTTGGTCAAAATAATAAGCCTGAGAAAAGATAAAAAGCTAAAATGAACCTTTATTTCTTCACATGTAAAATGTTGTTCAAGTCCCTCTCCTTTTTTTATATTTTAAAACATAATAATGGTTATAATGGGTTTTGGCAATAAAAACAAATGCACACCCATGTGAATAAATTAAGTTCTTAAGAGGATATAAAGTCTTAACAAGGTATGTTGTTTTGGCAGACTATGATAGGAACTCTCACACCTATAATGCAAAACAGGACGAAGATTGCGGGATTTGGAAAACAAGTGACAATAAGATCTAATCAAGTATTAATGAAATAATATGGATGATATGGGAACGACAAAATACCCTAGGATTTTGCAAATCTAGCACAAAATTTGGTGAAGACCTTTAAATTTTAATGGTGCACATTTGAGTGCTAACACATGGAATGGACCTTCATGCATGGATGATGTATGTGTTGTTACAAATAAACAGTGCTCCACCTCATGTCAAAAATATACCTTCATATAATACCAAAAAAATAAGTATCTAGACTACCACACAACCAATCGAGACTATACTGAAAGCCAAAAAAGGAGAGAAAATTATCACTAATTACTAGTGCCAAATATATACTTGCATAGAAGATGTTTTTCTAGGAAAGTGTTATCTATATCCCACACCCTCACTGTTGGAAGTGTTATGTACATATTAGTAAGAGCATTATAATATCTATATATGATTATCATTATCCATTCTATAAAGGGCCTATGAAAGTATTCCTAAGTGTGTTTATTTTTAACTTCTTCAATATGTCATGTACCAAAATCTAGATGAAGCCCCTCCTTTGACAGGGAATATACATCCTTGTTCCACTCCTGATAAACATTCTTTATACTGAAATTTTCAAAGGTTGTTTGATACAAGAAGATTTCATCCAAAATTGGCCTGAGTATAATATTTTGACTTATTAATTGAGTGTTTCTGACCCAATTAATCACATTCGTCGAATTCCCAAAGAGTTGTATGGACCAAATCCCTTTCTCACTAGTAAATAGTAGTAATAATTTTAAAGACATAAGCTCAAAAAAGTTGTTTGTGCCAGGACCTAAACCCATTTTGATTCTTAAGAGATTTTTTTCCGAAAGATGAATAACTGCCCCTACCCCACATATATGATTATGGTTTTGTGAGGCTTCATCAAATAAAGTAGAAGGCATGAGAGGGTTATAAGATTCAGGTTGAATGATTTTGACACTAGTGGATTCATTTTCTTGGGGAAAATGAGAAAGAATACTCAATCCCTAGGAAACCACAAATTCATGAATGCACATCCTTTCATTAAACATTAAGCTATTTCAGGCAAGCCAAAGACCCCAACAGATGATGAGGGGGAGAGCCTTCTTATTATTGTTTGTCAGGACCAGAGTCCACTCTTGCCAAGCATMTTCCACATCATCCCCATTCCACTTACATTCCTGCTGAAGAATTAACAATACTTCCTTCTATATTTGTTGATTAAACACACGTGAAATAATAATATGTGAAACAAACTCATCGCTTTGTTTCCACAAAGCACACCACCCAAGACCTTGAAGCGGATTTTCCCTTAGATTTTCCCATGTAGGAATTTGGTTGTAGATAGAACACCATAGAAAATTATTTTCCTTTAGAGGGCAGTGTAACTTCCACAACCCTTTCCACCACCAAACCAAACCATCCTAAATAATGTCTACATTAAGTTAAATATATCCCAGTTTTGGGGTATATTCCCCATGAAGAGTGTGCTTCCAAACAAGCTCATCCTCCTTGTCTGAAATACAAATGCGAGATTCCTGGAGATATTGAGTATATAAGGCCCAATAATTTGATAAAGGGGGCTTAAGGCCTAGATATTTAGGGCTCTTCTAGGCTTGATTCCAGATATCAATATATAGAGGATCCACTAGTTAGTTGAAAAATAAGATACCTTGTTGATGTAGCTGAACATATGCAAGAGAAACTAAACAGATGCATGCCATAATCCACTAGATAAAAGGCAACTCAAAAACTCGGTGTGTCAGTAGTAATTGAATAAATGACCAGTCCACTTTGTCATATGCCTTGGAGAGGTCAATTTTTAACAGAACCCCTTTTAACTTCTTAGATTTCATACTATGTGTCTCCTCTTGAGCAACCCCAATGGCTTCATGAATTTGTCTACCTTCCAAAAAACCAAACTTCTCTTGAGTAATATTCTTCCAGAGGACCTTTTTTAATCTTCTCTAAATAACCTTTGAGATGACCTTGTAGACACAATTGCACAAAGAAATTGGCCTGAAGTCATCAAAATATTTGGGGCTCTCCAATTTTTGAATTAGCATTATAAAGTAGAGTTCAATGGGGCATGAATAATACTAGTCGACTGAGAATCTTCAATCACCGAAAAAAAAATATTTCCCTAAAGAGTCATAAAACCCTAGATAAAATTCAACCGACCATCCATCTGGCCTAGGACTTTTGTCCTTCTAAAAGATATGAAGAACCTCTTTTAATTCATCTTTCGACATTTCTTCAAAAAATGTTGGTTCTCGTCCTCATCAACAAATTTAGGAAATTTCTAGAATACTTGAATAATAGCATCAATGTTTACCACCTTAGGAGCACAAAAAAGGGATTTGAAATGGTTTTTTCCCATGTTTTCCCATCCTTCAAAAGTATTGACCTCTTCACCCTGCTTAGAACCAAGGCTCCAAATGGTGTTGGAAGTTCTTCTCCATTTAAAATAGGACTGAAAAAATTTGGTATTCTCATCACCTTTAGCGAGTCAAATAGCTTGAATTTTCTATCTCCAAATCACTTATTTTTCCTCTAAGAGATGCCTTCATCAAGATTGTAACACACCCGACCCCTAAGTACCCTTTTTAGGGATGGAGCATCAAAATTTTTCTTTCCTTAATCATCTCGAATCCTCTTATCGAGATCTCCATCATTTTTTGATCATCAAGAGCTTTCCAACCACCATTACCATGCTCAAATATAAGCTTTGGATTGGAAGTTATGCCCTTCTAAAGTTCTACGAGCATCATTGGTCAAAGGCCATGTGGCACCCACGTGGTTCTGTCTCATTCATACTATCCCAAGGTTCCCTGAAGTCTTAGAGCTTCCTAGCGCTCCTACATCTATGGTGGCAATCCATCCACTATTAAATCCACCAATGGGACTTTATCCTTGTTTAACAAACAGGGTTATGAAAAATTCAGCGTTTGGCACTTTGGCACTAAATGCCCATTTTTCTTTCTACACACATATCCCCCATGTTGACGATTAAAAATGTCAATGAAGTTTTCCCGCAAAGTGTTGCTAAAGCCTATTATTATAAAAGATAAATAATACTAGTAGGTGGGACCTCCTTGAACTATTGAATATCATATCTCTTCATTTTTTATGTTGTGGTGATGTGCGATAGGGCTTACATGGTTGATGAGAGATTTTTTTATTGGCTATGGTTTAAGTTTATATAATATTCATTCCTTATGTTACTACAACCTATGCTATTCATTAATGGCATTGCTATCTGTTCTTATTGCACCTGCACAACAAACATGTTAGTGAAATTACATGAAGGGAAGTTTCGAGAAAGAAAAAAATACAACAACAAATGCAAATAAAAGGGATCCAATTCTTCCATACTACATGCGAAAAATTGGAAGGAAATGAGAAACAATTGCAAAAGGGAAGAATTTAAAGCTATCCTATAAACTATACTACATGCATGAAATACTCAATGATTATTGTTAAATCCTAGCTAACAAGTAAATGGTTTTGCAATTGTGATTGAGTTATATGGTTAATACGCATATGGTATGAAATGTTGGTGCCGCATTTGGCAAGGTAATAGTGCTATTGGTTATGTGAATTGTTGAATTATATGGAACTTGAATTATGTTATGGCATAAGTCACGCTATGGGATTCTAATGTGGTGATGGTCTCGATACATGGGTTGATTGATTGTGTTAATGAAGAAATCGTTGGCATGTACTGATGAATTAATTCATTTACTGCATGTCACCTTGAATCCTCACGTTAGCCACCACCCTAGTCGGGATATTGTTCGATCTTGTTGTTGTGGTTATGCTCTGAATTGTTAGTAGAGATGAAACACTTGACCAAATCTTATTTTAAGGGTTTGGTTACAGGTATGTCTTTTTTTGGCCATTCGTGACTCTGCTCTGGTTATGAAATGATTACTGGCTCAGGTGTACTGGTTTGTGTTTTCCTAAGTGTTGCAACTGTGTGAAATTGTGTTCTTGGAATGAAGAGTGGGTGGTTCTTCCTGTAATAATATTGAAATCATGGAAAGTTATTGGTCATCCTCGGTGGTATCTCTTTGTTATCCTTGTTGGTTTAGATGGATGGTTTTTTTTTGTTCTTGAGTGGATGGATATCTTCACGCATTTGTCACTAAATGCAGTCTTTGGATTTTATGGGTTTAGTGGTTGGAGGTCTCCTGCATCACTGTGTTTCATTCACTTGGGAATTGGTTGATTCCACCACTAAGGGCCAAAAAGTGGGTGTTTTGTTCTTAACTCGGCCTTGACTTCACCTAGTACTGTGGTAGTTTGAGCGAACAACATGAGGGTTTTTCCCTGCATACGTTAAATAATATTGCCAGGCCAAATGGGAGCCTCACTTTTTTGTTATGCCCCCCTATCATGGATTGTTTCCTATCCACGAATGAATCATGGATCTCTCTGTGTGCACACCATTGGCCTCGAAGGTTGTACCATTATGAGGAGTTGGCTCTGTTCCCCTTGTGTTGGTAACAAAACAGACCCTTAACCCTCTAGTCTAGAATTTTATAGAGGAGACTGTTGGGCCTGTCAATTTTCTATGGGTTATTGTGGATTGAATGTATGGCCGATTAATTTGAATATGAACTCTCCCAGTTGGTCGTATGGTAGTCGTGTTGGTTTGACATTTAGTTACTTCCTTTGTGATAATAATGACAAATCCTGCATTGTTATTGGCACCACTCAATTTACACAGTCACTGGTATTTTTGCACCAAGGATTGTTTGGATGTTTAGCTGGCATTGGTTACAAATAATTGACGTTGCTCACGCATGTCGTGTTATGTATATGGTGTTTTGAAAAATGAAATAATGGTCATGGTAACTATGGTTTTATTTTGGGGCCGAATGATTATTGAACCAGATGACTGTAGAAATTATATCAACTGTATCCTTATGATTGTTCAATTGTATAAGCTTGAGTTTGCACAACATAGTTGATCACAGCTGGACTAAATCGAAGTAATAATGTGTTAGATTGATTGAGTTATTGTTGTGACTGTGTGTTTGGAGATGTTGCATCATGGTGTTTTGGTGGTTGCACATTGAATTGTTTTTTTTACAGTGGCAGAATTACATTGCCTGGGAAAATTACCCTATGCATAGCTTGTGTCTAAATGGTGTTTGTTGGTTGTATGTTTAAATATCAATTTGGGTGTTGCAATTTGATCTTGATTATTTTGGTTACTTCTTATATATGTTTAACGAATATCATTGCATTTAAATGATAGGCCCGATTGCAGTGATAGTGACTCCATTGTTAATTTGAAAACATGACTTTTTGAGTGTTATTGTGGATTGAAGAAATGCATGGGCAATGGTTCAATTTGATGGTTAACAGAGTGGAATGGTTACTGTTATAAGATGCAAAGTATATAAATGAAAGGAACATAATTCCTTTACATAATGCATACTGTCTTGTGATGGCATTGTATTTCATATTTGATTATGGACAGTGAACTAGTTAAGTACAAAGTAATTATTATTTGGTCAGAATGATTGTTGGTTGGTGCATCTATTTTGTTTGCAAAATGTTTTATAGATCACTTAATTAATTTCATTAACAATAATCGTTCTTCTTCCCTTCCATTATTTCATTTTCCACTAATTACAAACCCCGTCACCTCCCATATTCATTTTTCCACTCCCTATTCTGAGATTGATTACAATCAAGAGAATTTTGGTGTTAAAGTAGTTGAAAGTGGCAGTGTCTTGTGTGGATTACAATGATGTTTTATTGTTTTGCTTTGCAATTGATTGTTGTTGTCTTTGAGCAGTAACCATGTTATTTCCCCCCTCATTGTATCATGTTTCTCTCAATACAAACCCCTCGCATATCCCATAACCCTTTTCACCCCCTGCTCATTGATTAACAGTAAAACAATTTGTATGGATTGGATTGCATGAGTCTGATACATTGCTACGGAAAATATATTTCATATTTTTAATAGTTTTCATGTATGGTTATTTAAAAGACTATTTGCTAATCAATCACGCATGCAATATGATTTTTTTCAGTCGAGGTAGCCATGGCCACAGAAACAGAGTTAGATGTAACTAGAATCGAGGCCTAAGAAGGCCTAGTTTCTCCATACATTTTGACGTTGATTCACAAAAGCTTGGACAATTGTTTCATGCCAGATTCTTCAATTGGATTGGTAAGGGAATAGTCCAACCTAGGTCTAAAAGGCCTCCTTTCCAAGCCCCATAATCCCCTGATATCTCCGTACCTCCTCATGTCTCATTACAACCCGAGGTCCCGGAAAATGATGGATGGTAGGATATTTTCCACCTGACAATCTCCCAATATCATGGTTGGCCCAACTTGTCCAAGCTTCCCTTGACCACTCGCCATTTCAATCCTCCCATGCTAGAAAGAGATTGAAAACTAAGGCCCACCATGCCCTTGATAAAGGAAAAGTCATTGCTTCCCCTTCCTCACCCTCTAATGACTCTAACAAATCTATATCTTCTTGAATGCATTTGAGGGACAATTGTTCCCACGTGATCAATGATATTAGGCCTAAAGGCTCTGCACAGCCAAAGGAAAATTTAGGTAAATCAAGAGGTGACAACAACAATCAAGGAAGGGTTGCATCGCAGACTCATAAATATGGCTTTTGAGTTTTATTTTATCTATTGTTTTATGACAGTTGACTTTAGGGATCTTTGGACAACATATTTTATTTTGGATATATGAGTATTATTTTTGAAATAATTCCAAATTTCATAAGCTAAAATTGCCAAAAGTGAATATGTTGATGGGAGGCACAAGGAAGTAGGTTTTCTTAACTAATGGTTATGTTATGATTGTCATGACTGTTATGAACTAAAGGGAGTCACAAGGGGTCCCACCTACTAGTTATTATTTATTTTACGACCCTTATTTTAATTATTACTCTTCCCCCTAACTAAAGTTAGTTGAGTCTTTTAATTAACTTAACTAATGAGTTGGTTCAACTACTTCAACCAATTCTAATTTGTTAAAAGTGAAAGGAAAGGGGGGAATACGTAGAGGATAGAAGTTGAAGCATACTAAGGTTTTCTTTTTGATTTTATGTTGAGATAGTTCATTTTTCATTCATTCATTGATTCATCACAAGCCTAATTATTTTTTATGATAGCAGGGTCTTATTGTAGACAAAAATATTTAGGGATGAATCACATCATTTAGACACTTGCTTTTGAGAGGTGTTGATCTATATTTGATAGTCTGTGTAGACTTGTCTGTTTGCGAAAAAGTTTTCATGACTGACAAAGGCTATTGTGCAGAGTCCAGTGGGAAGAAATATGTGGCAAGATGATCCAGCTTTTAGAGTTCAATTTTGGTTTTTTGTCAGAGGTCCTTTTGTATGTTCCATCGGGGATGTCTAAGTTTGACTTTGGTCCAAAATGTCTCCATGAGATTTTGTAAAGAAAATGAATCTTTGGTGAATTTGAACGAAATAAAGGATTGATTTATTTCTGATCTGTCTTGATATCATCTTGGTGACTTTTATTCTATCTTTACGTTTATTTTAGCAACTGATATGTTCAGAAAATTGCATAAAAAGTGAATTTCTAGCAAAATTTTTGTTGATAAAAGACTAGCCTAATCACTTGTAATTAATACTTGTGAGTTACGATGTTATTTTTGTTGGCTATAAACATATGGTGATATTCTCGTCTTTTTTTCTTTGGCCAAGAAGAATCTGAAAATGATTGAGTAAGATCATTTCATATCTTTTCCTCAACACCTCGGAGTCCCAAAATCATGAACTCCCAAAGATCTTGAAATATTTCCACATAGCTCTATCCTTCGGCCCTTTCGGTTTACCTAAGATACTACACCCCAAACCTCCAGAGTTTTGAAGCCTCAGACTCCCTAAGGGTCCACCCTTACACGTGGTGGTGCATTAAATGTAGAGGAAAGGACAAGTGGGTCCTAAGTACTCCACTCGTTATTAGACCAAGCGAGTATGTGCCAGGGGGGTGACACACGATAAGGCAATGCCATGTGGTCCCATCGATGGGATACATGTGTCACGTTCTAATGGGCACATAGGATCTGTGAAGAGCACAAATCAAGGTGACACATTGCAAGTCGAATGGGGTTTCACATCACCCTGGGTGACATCAATGTGCCATGTCACTCCAGTATGAAAACCTTGAAATGCCCCTTATATCCCATTGTCGAGATGTGTCCACGTAGATCCATATATCTACAACCTCCATTACTTCACAACTTAGACATTTGGGGAATCCACTGTGTAACTTCGTCTTTTCTTCTAGAGTGGTCAGTGCTAGGTTGACCACAGTCTATATCTGACGGTCAGGAGGGATCCCAAATCATCATCGGATCAATGGTCCGTTTGTCCTCAACAATGGGGAATCAATATCTAGTCCAACCTTCAGGCCTTCGGGAGTTCTCGATCCAAAACACAACACACCTCAGATCTTCTGGAGTACCGAACTCTGAACCACACTCAATCTGTCGCCATGTGCACCTGGTGCTAATGACTAGGATTTGCTTCGACCTTCGAAGCTTTGGGAAACATGCACACTCTTGCGATCGCACTTTGATTTCACTAGATAACCGAACTTCCGGATAATCATTGATTTGCGAACACACGTCCCTCTACTACCAATGAACCAGATTAACTT
>SNQJ01S0075758.1:0-10325 GCA_010110895.2 Picea sitchensis
ATATGGATTCCCATGAAATCGATGGAGGGGTCGAGGGGATGATAAAGTAGGAAAATATGCAGAGAGAGTGCTGTAGAATGTGCAGGGGAACCTGTCTCGATTGACATACAAGATTCCTATGGTTCAAGTGGAGGATCTGCTAGAGGCGATGCAACGGTAGGTGGTGGGTGTACCCCGTGCATGGGTGTGACTCTTCCAGCTTCTTGCAAATGTCATAGTGTGCTATCATGATACTCATCCGGCGCCACAGGCGTATATTCCATGGTCATATTATATACTAGCCATATATGTATTTTGAGGGTGTGAGCCCCATTTTGTACTATTACACTATATTTTTTGAACTCGAAAGGATGAAATATATAAAAAAAAATGGTCTTCAGATTTACTTATATATGTTACAATGTGTACATGTAGTAAAGTGTTTTATTTACTTATTTATGTGACAAATGCCAATCTAAAATATAATTAGCATATGCATCGGATACATGATGAAACTTCTAGGTATGTGATTATAAGTAAGAAAATCAACGTATTGTTCCAAAAGTCATACCCATAGGAATTGTCGGAATAGAGTAGGGTCTCACACACGGTAACATCTGTTCAACTGACATACAACTAACTAGGAGTCCAGACGAACCTATAAAGACCAAACACCATGTGAAATGGCGTCACACAATAGCTCTATAACGACGTTATATTCAGCCACATTATTCGTTGATGGATCCAAATGAATGCCACATGAAGACACCAGTTGGCCCTCGAATGAGTAAATGACCCAAGCGAAGGAAGCCATGTTCCGCGTATGACGACTAGCACTGTCCGCGAATCCTAAGTAAATTGAAGACTTCGTTGACATCTGCCAACCAAGGGAAAACTTGATCAGCAAGACGATGACACAACGGAAAATATGTATATACACTAAGACACACTAGTATACAAAAGGTCATGCCTAAGCTTGAGGGATCAAGTGTAATACCTTTTAAGGTAGAGCCCATTTATGGGCTCATCCAACATAGTCTCTTCATAATCTTCCAATTCATAGGCTTCTTTCTCTAAGACATGTCGTACGATATAAGGATCGTGCCACATGGGGTTGAAATTTCCTACTCCAAACGGTTCTTTGGCTTGGTCATAAAGGAGAACCAAGTCACCCTCAACGTACTGCTGATTAGAGACAGACTTATCAGATTGAATCTTAACATGCCATTTATTCGCTTTGATAGTCGTAGAAGCATCTCGACGCTGCTCATCGAGATGCTCTAGGTGTATGACACGTTCTTCAAGATCAGATGTGTCAGGTAGGAGCTCAATTGCCAACTTAAGGGAATGGATTTCACATTCAATAGATATAATCAACTCCACACCATGTACTAACTGAAAAGGAGAGAAACCAGTGGAAGTCTTTACCGATGTTTGGTATTCCTAAATTGTAGGGTAAAGCATCAGATGCCAGTCATATTTACTCTGACTGATAGCTTTTTGCAAGATGGTCTTGAGAGATTTATTCACCGTCTCTACTTGTCCATTTGCCTGGGGATAATAAGGGGAAGAATGATCGTGCTTAAGCCCCAATTTTGATGATAACTCTTTCATCATTTCATTCTGAAAGTGACTGCCATGATCAGTGACAATTTCTCTTGGGATTCTGAATCGGGCTATAATTTGGTTGAATACGAAGAAATTTGCAGTCTTACCATCGAATTTAATAGTAGGCATGGCCCTTTCCCATTTAGTAAAGTAATCCATGATCACAATAATATGTTGGTGCCCCCCCCAGCCGAAGCTGGGTTACAGTCCATAAAATAACCCCCCCACTTGTTGAAGGGACCGACGGTGACGATTGGGTGAAGAGGAGCTGGGTGAGAGCGCATTTTCCGAGCAAACACTTGGCAAGGGTGACACTTATTGACTGCTTCAACACAATCTTTAAAAATTGACGGCAAAAAATAACCGACTCACAATATTTTTTGGGATATCGCAAGCCCGAATAAATGACCACCACAATCCCCACTGTGACAGTGATTGAGAATAGACTCAACTTGTGAGTCAAGCAACGACGTAAAATATTATCTACTCCTCGACGATACAAAGTGTCGCCGATGATAAGGTAGTTTTTATCCTGATGACATATACGTTGTCGGTCGTCTCTCCACAGATGCTAGAGTAGCTTCAAGATTTCAAGATAAATTAGAATGTCTCCATACCAAGGGTCCAAAGATGAGATATGAAAGATATGTTCATCCATGAATGAATCATCATGAACAAATTCCTCATTTAGTCGAGGGAAGTCTGATATCAATTCGACAAAAACTAACAATTTCTTAGACTTCGTTGAAGCGAAATAGAGATCAAATTCTTGCAAAATAACAATCGACTTATTGTATTCCCCCCCTATGATACGCATGGTGAGGATGTATTGAAATTGATTGATATCTGCAACTACTATAGTTTTTCAAAGTAATATATAATGTCGTAATATTTGAACCGCATGTACGACGACCAAGGCTAGTTTCTCTACGTGAGAGTATTTAAGTTCAGGACCGACTAGGTTTCGATTGAGATAGTAGATAATGTGATCATGGAGCTCATCGTCCTCTGGAACCAGAACCATACCAACCATCCCTTCGGACGTGGCTATATAAATAAAATAGTCTCTACTGTACTCTGGAGGCTTTAGCAGAGGTGTCGATACCAAATATTTCTTAAGAGCATCGAAGGATTCCTGGGCTCCTTCATCCCATATAAATGAAGTATCCTTCTTTAAAAGACTCATGAAACCCTTAGTTAAATTGGCATAATTCACTATGAACCGATGCATGGAATTAACCTTCCCTTGTAAACCTTGAAGTTGTCCAATGTTGCGTGAGGGAGGCAATCGTAGTATTGCCTCAATCTTCATAGGATCTACCATGATCCCATGATCAGACACTAAGAATCCTAAAAGACGAACAAACCTAACGCAGAATATGCACTTATGAGGGTTCAACCAAATGCAATAGTAACAACATCTCTCAAATACTAATCGAAGGTGAGCAGAGTGATCTACTCTCTTGCGAGAGTGAGCAACAAGATCATCATGAAAAGAGAAGGTCATGGCACGTTGGAAGGTTGCTCCAGCGTTTTTAAGGCCAAAAGGAATTTTTCGGTATGCAAAAGTACCCCTAGGACAAATAAATGTCGTCTTATGTTGATTCTTGGGTTTGATTTGAATTTGATTATACCCTGAAAATCCATCCATAAAAGAAAATACTTCGCTTCCTGCGCACTCACTAAGAATCTGGTCAATGAAAGGAGTCGAGAAGTTATCTTTAGGATAAGCCTTGTTCAGGTCTCGAAAATCCATACATACACGGATGGTTCCTTGATTTTTATTTACGAGAACGGGGTTGGACACCCATTTAGTCAAGGGAACCGGGTAGATGAAACCAACATTAAGTAGCTTCTCTACCTCTTCCTTAATAGCAGGGGACTTCCTAGGATTACCAACTCTAAGATGTTGTCGAACATGTTTAGCATCCATATATGTTTTAATCTCATGTTCGACAATGCTAGGATCGATCCCTGGAATCTCTTCATACGACCAAGCGAATACATCACAAAACTCTTTGAAGAGATCAGTGTAGATCTGAATTTCTTCAGGAAAACAATTCGCACCGATATATACATTCTCAATTTTTCCAGGAATATGAGAGATGTCGTTCATGACGGTAGGAGAAATATTCACCATATTTCCTTTGAAATAAATACCATGCGTATATAATGGAACCATAGCGTGATCAACCTTCTCACTCAAGGTAGATCTAAAGTCATCCCGTTCGATCTTAACAAGATATGGGAGGAAATAAGAGCGATGATGCATATCGTCCCAAGGCCTATCATGACCATAAATGGACTCTAATATGGATTCATTTAAAGGTAAAGTATCGTCGAGAAAATCATGCGAACAAGATGATTGAATGACCCTAGATTAGGATCCACCTAGTCCGTCCACGAGGAGGAAGGATCCGAGTCAATTGTAGCATTAATAATAGACTGATACGCAATTTCTGTCGCTGACAGTGGAATTTCCATCCCAATGTGCAATTGACCTTCGTACGCCACATTCAGGGAAGGTATGGTCCATGGGTCATTGAAATACGAAGTACGCAAATGAACAAACCTCATAGACGACGAAGACTCATTGTAAATGGAATGAATGTGGTGAATTGGTGCCATGAAATCAAAGCTACCCATCAGAAAGGAATACATTCTGACACCGACATCCTCAATTGTTTGTTGAGAATTTTTTATCACAGGGACCGAAGGTCGAATCGATGAATTAGGACTAGCGTGTGCAAAGGACAACTAATCAATCATCATTATTTTCCCTTCGTGAGGAAACAATAAAGTGAGGAAAATGGACGACACGATGGATGTCATGGCATAATTCCAATTATGCCCTAGTAGTAAATTATAGTCGATGGGCACATCAACCACCTCGACATCAATCTACACTGTCTTCCCACCTAACTGGACTGGAAAAGCAGGAAGAATTCCGTGGGTTCGAAACGAACACCCATCAAAGGCTGTCAACATAGTCATGTATTGGGATAGAGTTGGAGAGACAATGGTTTTCCAACAGGTTAGGTACATCATGCACGTCGCAACACCTTCATCAATTACAGTGCATTTGATGGTAATTTTCATGTACTCCACATGGATTTGGAAGGCCACATGGTAAGGTAAGTGGGGCCTAACATTCGTGATGTAAAAATTGATAACCTTCGATCCACATGGGTCTAGAGATCCTAATGCAGATAAAAAGGCCTTCCTCTGTGAAGGACACGTCTGGAGCACCTCCAAAGCTGACATTGCACAAGGGGTTTGGCCCAGATCTTTGACAATTGAATAGTTCTGGGCAACTCTGGCATTAGGATTGTGGGCATAGAACTTTAGTACTCCTTTCTAAATACGAGGTGACGGTTATGGATTTTCAATCTGCAAGGGTGTTTCTGGAGGAGGAGGAGACTCTGGACCTACAAAAATCTGCGAGGAACCATAATCACGAGATCGAGTGGCTACATCAATCTGAGACTTGACCATATTGACACATTGATGGACACCTTCATGTGTCAAGGGGTTTTGACTCCCGCTCGACACATTTTTGGTGTTTTGGGTCCCAGAGGCCATGTGTTGATTATGTGGAAAATGATTTGTCAGCACAATGGGCAACTACAATAAGAGCCTCGAGGCTTCCTCAATTTTGGGGCATAGGTGGGTAAGGTGATAATCTTTATAAAGTTTACAAGGAAACTTCACCTTCTGTTTTTCTTTCTTACCCTCACCAACATTATTATTTGATCTATCATTGTTAGTGTCATCCTTGGCTTTATTATTATTTTTCCCACCCTTATGATTATTACCACGTCCTTTCCTTTTATTCCCTCTCGGTTGCTGGTTACCATTTGGGTAAGCCGACGACTGTATATAATTCACATCCATCGACTGAGTGGAAGTGGAGGATGAAGCCAAAGCTTGTCCTGCTACAGGATGGCTTAGAGACAAGTCTTTCAACTAGTTCATCATCAAATCTGTATACTTAGCATTTGCAAAGCCTATTATGCCATCGACATGAGGCCCAAGATTTTTTCTAGGGTCATAGTTTGAATGCAACGCATCATAAAGAATTTCATACAACATCCCAGATTGAGCATATATGAGGTCCAATTGCCAGGCTTTCAAAATAACTTCTTCCTCAAATGTTACTCCGGATGTAGAGATATCCTTCGAAATATAAGTCAATAAGGACTTAAAGAACCACTCCAACAAAAACTATGGAGGAATGTAGGCTTTGATTAACCTCTTCCGCCTATGCCACTCTTGGATATGGTCTGATATATGCGTGGCTTTATCTTGGCGGAGGGATGAAAAAAGTTCTATGCTGACATCGTAACGAACTAACAACTGGAAGTGGTTGAGAAAGACCAAAACCATTTGATTAAAGTTTTCGTATGTTCTCCACGATATCTCAATGTACCATTTCATGCGACCCCCGTGAGGGTGCGTTGAAATAGCATCAAACGAATAGAATCGTCATTCAGGGAGTTAGATGAGCGCCAAAGATGAAAAGTAGTGACATGATCATCCAGATCCTTGCCAGTCTTGCCTTTGAATTTTGGAATGTATGAAGGAAGCTTGGTGGGGACGGGGGGCCATAACGGATCGTGACGCACATGGTCATTTATTAAATTTTACAAATATGGAAGATTAAGCGTGGCCAAAAAAGGGAGTCAGGGTTGCGGTGTCTTAGCCCATGCTCCCAGGAAAGATTGGGGTTGAGGGATTGCAGGCCATCCAGGGTTTTGGTACATGCCATGGCCCTGACTGGTAGGATAATATCCTCCCCCAAACTGATTCATAAAAGGTTGTATGGGCACCATACTCATGGAAGAAGCATGATGAGGGTTATATATGTTGTCCCTTTCCGAAGGGGCTCCAGGCTGGGGGTTTCCCATAACGTGAAACTAACTCCCTTTGGATGTAAATCCGAAGGACAGAGGGGGATTCTCCATAATAAACACATTTTTCAGAATTGGCATGGAGGAAGAGGGGATAAAGGACACAATATAGGAAGTGAATTGTCCGCCCAGTTGAGCACTTCATCCAGGAGAATTGAGACTAGGATTTAGTCCCGGAGGAAAGAGGAGGCCAACCTCCAACTGTAGGATACGTTTTGGGAATATGGCCTCTGCCAAACGAAAGAGGATCATACAGAGGATTCATTCCCCTAGGTCCAAAACTAGGATTCACATTAGCCGCTGGAACAAAGGATGAGAGTTGCAACGTCATGTTGGGAATACCAAAAGAAAAGGGATTCGAGAACGAAGTTATTGACTGAGAATTGTGACCTGGCGTGCCAAAAAGAGATCCAAAAGGGTTCGTTCCTATGGGTCGAGTAGAACCCACAGGTTGGGTAGCACTAGAGGCAGGGATCTCCGACACCTGCACCATTGAGGATGAAGGAGTGGAAGGGGTCCCACTAATCATAGAAGATATAGGAGTTGAGGGAATCTCTGTGACATTCGGGTTTGACTTAGTACTCATCACTAGATGATCACAAGTTTGGGAGGTGGAGATATATGAACCATGTTTATTAACTTTATGCCTTTTAGAAGGAAACTTCGGTAAAGAATCAAGATGCAGTGGTAACTTCAACAAACAACGAGACCTACGAGAATGTTGGTCTTGCTCCACGATGACTCAAGACTTGAGATATAAAACCAAATCCTAGGGCCAACTAATCATTAGAGAGCACACCAAAATAAAGAAAAAAATGCCAATGCACATAAACATGATATAGTTGATGAAAAGGGGCCTCCCTCACTAGAGTAGGTATGTATCGCCCAAGAAGGGCCTCAGACTCCCTTCAAAAGATTGGAGGTACCATAATCATTTATAAGGTCCCTCGTGGGATTAACAACACAGTCGGTCAGATCCCCCGGAGAGGTAATCTTCCATAAAGGTTGTGTGTTTTCCAACCTTTATATGACTTAGGGTACTTGCAAAATAACCCCTACAAGTAACCTATGTGGCTACCTATGTGAAGCAACTAAATTCACCACTATATAACCAATGCGCAGGAGAACAATCGTAAGTTCGGTCCACTGTATGTGTAGGGTAACAAAGCCTGAAATATTGAAAGTACCGCCTCTCATGGAGGTAAAGGTACTAGAAAGACCCCCAAATACGAATAGAACCCCAAAAATATCTCTGACGCTAAGAAGGTATTAGAGGGCTATCTCTACAACCAACTTCACACGACCTCGTGCTTAACTCCGATGTGAGTGGAGCCTCCCGACGCCACTAATTACACAATGGGTTTCACCACTCCCTGGTCAGACACATATGTTTAGTTTAATATCCTTGGACAAGTTTACTCACCGATTCCTATTCCAAGGCCCTATGTCCTATACTTGTTTGTGTACCCTGAAAAATAAAATCATTTCTACTCAATTTTAATTAATCAACGTTAATTTTAATGGTGTCTGCTTACTCAAGAGGTGTGGTCGTGAAACTGATGGTATTACGACTCAACATATAAAAGAAGCAAATATAAAAAAACTTCTAAGCACTAGTATTTAATTTCAAAGAGATGGTATGCTTCTAAATGCAATTTTTCCAATGCAATCTCTACAATTTCAATGAAATGCAATCTCTCCACATGTGTCAAAATGAATGCAATGTAATCAAAAGTGAAAATTCCATAATTCAAAATAAGCAAATGTTTTTGTATTTTCGATATAAAGAAAATAAAATGCAAGGATTGAATAAAAACTTCACAGGCAGGCCTTACTGCAAGCAAAAAGAGACAAGCCAAGTAGGACACCAAGAAGTAGACACTTAGACCAATGTGAAAGGACAACCAATGAAAAATATGATAAAAAATAATACCTCTCAGGAATTCAATAATGAGAAGGTTTCATATCACTCTATAAGAACTTAATAGTCAGGAAATAGACCCAAAAATACTCAACAACTAACCAAACTCACCCAACAAACACCAAAATCAGCTAGCAAGACTAAAGAGTTGATTTACGCGACTGTTTGAGAAAAAAGTGCATATATACTCACCCAAAAGGAAGACAACTCGCGTATATACGCGTTTGTCAAGGGAAAAACCATGTATACCCAGTGAAACATTGCTAGGGAAAGGGTTAAGCCAAGAAACTCAGATGCAAAGTAAAAATAGGTTGTCAAGTAACATGCGATAAGGAAACTCGGGCTAACATAGAGAAAATCAAGGAGAAAAATAATCCAAATCCCCAAAAAGAAGATCAATCCCTAGTATGGTCACCAATTCTGTTACGAGAAAAATCTCTCTATGGCGAGGGGTAAACCACAACATACGGAATGACACACAGAAATCAACTCTAATCCCAAGTATGCTATATAAAATAAATGCTAACAAGACAAGGCTATGAGCCTACCTCATCTGGATGTTCGATGAATACCACCGTTGAACACGAAACCTGAAGCTTTATACCTACAACTTGTCCTCAACAACCAAGATACATAAGCATATAGTGATAATGTATAGTGTTAGCATATATATTAGCATAATCCATTAATGTACATGACAAATACACCCATGGAATAATAATTGAAATATATGCAAGATATCAATTGGACAAGAAAATAGTATTTCTATTGAAATAATTAGGAGAAGTACATAGGTGACAAACTTCTGTAATGACACATATAAGAACCAAGAAACTAAGTTCCTCCAGCTAGACCTCCACCACTTCAATCCTCCACCAAAGGAAATCTTATATAAAGGAGTTGATGAGGTTCTCCATCAAAAAGAAGGAAGAGCTTGGGGGATGAACATATAGTTCAAACTTTCAAGGACAAAGGGATGCAGAGTCAATATGAAGTGAAATTTATGCAGAGTGTCTTTTCTCTCAAAGTTGAATTGTTGAATCCCTCAAGGTTTGGATATGGCTCAATTTATAGCCTTCAAATAGAACTAAAGGTCCGAGTCAGAGTGTTTCCAGTATATGGAAAGTGAAGGATCATGGATCTCATGACATGGGATGGAAACTCGACATTATTTTTAATTTTGAGCATCAAACCCGATGTATACGCTTGTTGTATAACTGATAGGGCATGTATATGTGGAAAAATATGTTTTTTTTGATCTGGAAGGTGCAAAAGGGGACTTCAAGTATGCATAGGGAAATGGAAAAGGCCATCCAAGCAAGTTGCATGGGGTGAGGAAAAATTTGTTGTAACAATTGTACACGCTGCAAATGAAGCTATAGGTGGAGAAAKACATGATGAAGTTCCATAGGATGGAGAAGATTTATTGATGAAGAGATTTTTTCTAAAACCAAACAAAGAAGTACATGAAATTTCTCAAAGAAAGAGTTTGTTTAGAACAATGTGGAAGGCAAAGGGTAGGTGCTGCAAATTAATTATTGATAATGGTAGTACTGGAAATTTGGTTTCTACATAGATGGTCGATAAATTAGGGTTGGAAAGGATAACACATCGTACTCCATATAGATTATCCTGGCTGTAGAAAGGACATCAAGTGTTTGTGAATGAAGAGTTCCAAGTTGAGTTCCATATTGGAACATGCAGAGACCAAGAACTGCGTGACATTATGCCCATGTATGTCTATCATGTTCTATTGGGCAGACCATGGAAATTTGATAGGAATGTGACATATGATGGGAGGAAGAATACTTACACTTTTGATAAGGATGGGAGGAAGCATACCCTTATACCATTGAAGGATGAGAAAGAAGAGCAACATGATAGTCCAAAAGTGTTGATGGTGAGTG